>JARGXW010000243.1:0-200082 GCA_029204085.1 Mycena sp. CBHHK59/15
GTTGACCATCCTGGTGAAGAATTTTGGGATGAGCTGGATTCTCGTCTTTCCTGGATGCAGACAACTGCGGGGATGGACGACAACAGATAATCAAGTATGTCAATTGATGTCTCCTCTCCCACCTTTACTCATTGTTTCTCATGGCAGGATGTTCAAACTGGTCCTCAATGACGACCGTGCTGCCCATGGAGTCTCCTCGGACTATACTCTGCCCGAGGATGCAGTTGTTGACCAGTGGCAGCTTTCTGTTGACAACACCATTGATGCTGACACAGCGTCTGCTTGAATCATTTTAATACTGTATTAGAATATGTCAATCTGCTTCAATTTATCATTTTTCTGCTTTTTTACGTGCTCCTGAACTGTTCAGTCTGAGTGGCATTAATCCGATATTATATATTGCTGCGGTGTAATATTGAGGGTGATACCAATGTCAAGGCTAGCGCTGATACCAGTGCTCGGAGAATATGGATACAAGTTGCCATGCAGTGTTGATGCATCCAGTGGCACAATCCTCACACAGGCTTGGAAAGTCAATGAATGAGAGCTTGTATGTTGTCAACAGACAAGCAGACTATCCAGATACGCTGAATGCCTTGAACCGAATGGGAATGGGCCCAAAGATCAGCCATCAGGTGGCAACAATGAGACATGGAAATGATCTGGCCAAAGTGATGGGGCTAACCTCCCAAATAGGCCATCCAACAGCGTCGACGAAATCTGATGCAAAGACAATGCAAAATCTTGATTGTGGCTGACTTGAATGGGTGGCCTGCAGCTAACAATGGAAACACGGTGGAGCCATTCCGGACCAAATGTGGAGACAACGTGAAGCCCACTCGTCCATCAGCTGACATTCGGACGTGTATCCGATGTCATGCTCACGTTGCCAACATGTTTCGAAAAATTAGCGGTGTATATACTTATGTTGTACTCGAGTCACCTCCCCTCAGATTTCTGCTTACTTCTGTGGGCGGGATGACTCTGCGTTATATTCTATTAGCTCTCGCGCACTTTGAAGTCTCACTCTTACACCCACATCCCAAAAAGCTTTGAAAACATCTATCATTCTGCAATTTAATGTAAAATCCTGCAAACATTTTGATTACAGCAAGCCGCAATTTCACTTTGGCAGGTTGCAGCTTTGAATCCTCACTATAAATATGTGTTCCATTCAGAAAAGGATGATACCCACCACTGATCTGCCACTAGTACTGCTTCCACTCTTCTTTCCAAGATCCAGATTCAATGTCAAGGCAAAAACGGTTTAAAGTCAGGACGAGATACAGAGCACTAACTCAAATAAATTCTAGGCAACCATGGGTTCGATAGCGGTGGACCGTATAATTGTTGTCCTGATAGCGCAGTACTACCTGTTCAATTCCGTGCCTTTGTTGAATATTTCCTCGCCGGTTGTTGGGGGACTTCATTCTCTCGTGCTCAATGCCTTACCCCAATATTTAGACGAATGGAAAATCTTTGCAACTCCATGAGCTATGCAGACCGGCCAATCTAATCGTGCCCTGGAAGGCTTGCTTCGCATCTTCTGCTTTGATCGTGACTCCCAAACCAACCATATCGCCTCAAGACTTAAGTACTTGGGATCATCGTGAACTGTTAGCGAAACTGGTATCTGGGCAGGATACAGATGCTGAGTGCAAGTAAGAAATACTTGTGTTTGAGCAAGTGTGAGTAATGAATAAGAATAAAATAAGCAATGGGCCGAATCCCTATATATTCAGCAATCCAATAGATGCTCACTCGAAGCAGATTTCAACAAGAGCAAGTCTTCGTTGAGGCAAGTTGGGATATCACCCACTAGCACTGCCATTCTGACGAAGTTAGTAAGTGCAAAATGTTACCAAGATGTCAGGCTTGTAACACCAGGGGCAGCCAACGACGCATGTGAACACCACATGTGTTAAACACATGTGGAAGAAAGGCTACAAAGCCGCGTTTAGCTGACTAAGGGCGGCTTTGTCGCATGCTTTGTTCTCTGGTGCAGGGGAACAAAGCATGCAACAAAGCCCCCCCTTGCTTGGTGATGGCGCCTTTGTGGGCTTTGTTCCGACTGCGAGCCACATGTGTTTAACGCACTTGGCATTCACATGCCTCGCTGGTTGCCCCAGTGTAACATTTATGATGAGTGCTAGGCTTCACTTAAGAATCACACAACAATTGAGGTAGAACTTCTATGTGAATTAATGGGATTGGAAAGATTGTCTCCACAGGGAGGGGAGACTCCTCTTTTATACATAGAACTGGGCTGTGTAAGTATGGCTATGTAAGTAGAGGCGATGAAAGTAAAGGCAAAACATCATAAATTGATGTTTTGCAACAGAATGGAACATGTCGGATCGTTACGGTTTGATCAGACATGTTTGGTCTTGAAGTCCATGAAACTAAAGAAATGATTTGGACTGAGCAATTCAGGTAGGCTAAAGTGCGCACTGCATTGAAACTTGCTAGGAGCTAATATCCATCACATGAACCCACTATTTCCACAAAGTTGTCTTGAACTATGTCTGAAAAATTCGACTTGGTATCGTATTCCTTCCAAAACAACTCAGATTGAGGAGCGGATTCCTCGTTGTCTCCGGCTGGTGCTAGCCGTCACTTGTGGGGGGCCGTGTGTCTCGTCTTCCATGGAAGGCCAGAGGTCGGGGAAGAGGAAGAGAAGTTACCCTCTTTATAAAATTAGGCATGTCTGAAGCCTTTTAAACTCCGCTTTTAATTTATCATTTCGACAGTGCTTTGCTGGGACCTCCCCTAAAGTCTGCAAAAGACTTATTTATTCATTGTTTCCCACTTTGTTCCAAAAAATCAGAACGAAATTCCAAGCGACTTGGGCTGATACTGAAGGAATTCCCATGGGGACAGGATGACTGTAATGTGGATAGAGAAATTGATTAAAGAACTGGAGAATAACACGAAACAATGTGAAGATGAACAGGAGGCCACATGTGAAATGAGCAGGATCGTACAGAAGTCTGGTACTGATATGGTGGACAACTCACAGCATACATCCAATGACAGGTAGAAAACCTGACTGAAATGGCAAGAAAGAAGTTCATTAGAACGTTGTAGAGTCACATGGAAGGACAAATAGAAATAATTACAGAAGTCTGGTAGCGACCCTAAAGAAATATCGAGGGCGGAGAACGGGAGAAGCACAGAAGCAAACCATCTGTTCTAGCCAAGGGTTTAGCACTTGAAATCCTGGACCACAAAGATAGCACCATCACCGCTGACAGAACAGCAAATGAAATTTTCACTTCAAGTAACCTGATCCTATCCCAGCCTAAACAGTGCAGTCCTTCAAGAAGATAGAGGAGAAGGAAAGGAAGGAAAGGAGACAAATGAGTAATAACCGGGGAATGCGCATCCAGCAGGCAAAGAACAGCATGAGCACTCTCATCTTTGGTGTTGATGTTATTGTTCCTGCAGGACGAAAGCACCAAGGCCCGCTGGAAGATAGTACCAATGCAGGGGCATGGTAGACTATTCACAGTCATGCAGTTGGGCAAGAGACCAACAAAGCGCTGAAATCGTCATGCTGGGAGCAAGCGAGGGGCACATCCAGGAGGGGAGAGAGATCCTCTGCACACGTGGATGACAACCAGGCCGCATGCAGCCAGTGTAGTAACAAAGATGAAAGGACACACAAGACCAAAAAGGAACATACTAGGACAGAAGAGCAGTGCAGCGAGGGCATCATGCATCCGAAGTGCTAGGATGGATTTGAGCGAAAGGCAGAGATGCTGGCGATGGGAGAGAGCAGGATCAGTCGTCATGCCCATATGTTGGCAATACATTGAAGAAGGCGAGTGCAACACCGATTGCATGGGGCAGGGACACAGGTCAGGGACTGAGATCTGCGAGCCTAGGCAAACAAGTCATGGCACAACATCGGCGAATGCATCTGAGCGAGGGATCCAAACAGGGAGCTGAGCGTATGGGTCAGGTCGTGTCGGTGGTGGCGGAGGGGGGGGGGGGGGGGGCACACAAGTGACCAGGACACTTGAAGAAGTGGTGACTAATGACAAATATGGTGAATAGGGCCCCACCACTCTTGCAGTCAGCATCAGGAAAAACCTCTTTCCCGAATCTACGACAATTTGGTCAGATTCAACAAATCCAACAAAATTTGGCCCAAATAACACAAATGCTAAATTTATGTTTCCTGCCAAACCCGATCGTGCATCCATGATTTGGCAAAATTTGGATCAATCTGTACGCAATTTGGGAAGGGTTTGTGCTGATCCTGTTGCTAAATTCACATCACAATACACATAAAACAGCAAAAAAGGTTAGTATTGAGACTACATAGAGTACAAAGAGTAATACTGAATGTAACAGTTGCCAGGATCTGTCTCATGCTCGGTCACCTACCACCCGTCGCGTCTGTGAACCCATCTCTGCAAACGTCGCCTGCCACTCGCAGGAGGGCTGTTCACAATAACTTCATTGCCGGTGCTCACACGACATGCAGGTGGCATGCCTGCATCCTGCCCCCCTAGCCTGCCCGCTGCAGGTGCCACACTCCCCTCCCTGGGTGTGGCCCGTCATTGGATAACATGTACCACACCTGCCCCTGCCCCTGCAGCAGCACACTCCCTCATGCACCATGCACTGGCAGCCTGCTCACCTGGCGTGCCTGCGCAGGCGCTGCTGTGCAGGGGCAAGGTGTTGTCACATGCTGGCAGTGGGCGCTGCACAGGCAGCAGGATGTTGTCGCACAGGTGCTCCACAACGGGCAGCATGTGCCCACGGTTGGGGACCCCATTTGCATTCGCGTGCATGGGCGGCGGGCTGCCATACCCCACGTGGTAGTCGAACACTGCAGTGCCCATGCTGCCCTGCTGGTAGTGCCCCATGTCCAGGAGCGAGCTCTTGCACACGAGCTCCATCGCTGCACAGCCATCGGGGTGCATGTGCAGATCCGGCTGGGGCTTCACTTCTGGTGGGGGGCCGTGGCACATGTACAACAGCCGTGGTGCATGGTACAACTGCACCTGCGGGGGCTGCTGCTGCTTCTGTTGTGTGGCCTCGAACATCGTGTTGCTGCACTGCTTTGCCTGCATGCGCTTGCACGAGAGCTTGTCCTCCGTGATCACGTTGTGCTCGACATGCGAGAGCGGTTGCGGGGCAGCCTGCGAGAGTATGCACAGATGCTGGGTGGCATCTGTGTTGCCGTGTTCAGAGGCCTGGGAAGCAGGGATGTGAGATGCGGCAGAAAAGATATGGAAAACAGTGACCTTCTCATACCATGGCTGCACCTCATGCAGCTCCTTCTGGGCACCCATCCCCACCTCACAGTGCACCTGGAATGTGATCATGAGCGTGGCGTTCAGGGCGGCGATGATGATGAGGAGGAGATGCATTGCCTTTGCCTCAGCCTGGGCAAAGAAATCAGCAGGGTGTGGTGAGAGAGGGAGACACACACAGAGAGGATGGGGTAGATGTTGCAGATGAGGAAGTACCTCGAGAACGCAATGCTGATGAATGCCCAGTGCAGGATCTCTGCATACCAAAATACAATGACTGCAGCTCATGCTATCCATCGCCGTTACGCTCATGTACAGCTATGGCCTCGTGCTGCCCATCATGCTGTGGCTCGCACCACGCTACCTCGACAGTTAGAAAAGATCACATACAGAACTCAAAAAGGCTTACACTGTGCTTGGGTATAAAGAATCCAGTCACAATGCCAGTGTCCAAAAAACCTGAGAGGGAAAGTAACTAGAAGGGGAATGAGCAAGAGTGGAAGAAGAGAATAGGGGCAGTCAGAGTAGACGATTGAGCTGTGATTATGAGACACGATTCTGGAAGGATTATGGATTTATTTGAGCGTGGGAGAATCGCGTTAAATCCATAATCATTCATAATCGTTGAATCGCCTCCGGAGGCGATTCGACCATGATTAGGATTAAGGCAACAATTATGGCTCCGGCTCCGGGGGTTCTTCGTTGCTTAATCATCTCTCGTTGATAATCGCGCCATAATCCAAATGATTTTCGGGACGGTCAGAATTGACTGCGATTATGCCATGATTATGCGTGATTATGGGTCTTTAATAAATCCATAATCATGTCTTAATCGTTGCCATAATCCCTCATGAATCGCGGCTTAATCACCTACTCTGACTGCCCCTAATATGACTAAAAAGACACAGGTGGGCCATGAGGAGAGCAGCAATAAGGGTCACCACTTGGTGGACAGATGAGGGAATGCAGAAGACTCTACGGATAGAGTAGGGGTCGACAACAGAACCGTGTCCAATGTGGACGATTGTTTGGTTCACCTGTATAGTTGTGACTCGATGGATTGATGATTTGTCATGTCAGAGTCGGACTTTGAAATGGGCTGAGAAGCAATTCATTTCAACATTGCTTGCTCCCAAACTCTTTCTGCCTATTGCGACCTCACCTCATGGACGAAACCAGACTCACCTGATCTTCCACAGCCAACACCCTCCTTGATGCCCCTGTGAGCAGGTTTGCCTCGAGTGGCAAATGTTGACACTGTTTGATGCTGGACAATGTGGCGGCATAGACATGACGGAAGTTGATGCACAGTGAGGCTCTTTGGGCATGATTAGGCATTGTGGTGCTGGCAAGGGTTCAGATTGGATCCCTGAGTTGTTGCTCCATGGTAGAGCTCATTCCATACTTGTATTGAAGCTTGAATGGCAGTATGTGCAAACCTGCTCAAAAGATGGCAAAATTCTACAGCAGCACTTTCAAATGTGTTCAGATTGACAGAATTCAGCTGTCATTTGGATTGTTTAGCATCATTTGTGTCGGCTAGCTTCGCATAGTACCAGTTTGCCAAATTTGTGCAATCTGGCCCAGATTCAGAAAGTAGGTTTTTCCTGATGAGCACACTGGGGAATTTCCATGCATGAAGTACACATGGAGCTGTGGCCAATGGGTACCAGACTGGTGAAAAGATGTGGGACCGGCGGGAGGATTGGTGTGGGGAGAGGACGGAACCAGTTTGGCCCGAGACAAAATGGTGTCGTCACCAGTCAGGTGCAACACACTCAAAGTTGAGTATGGTGATGGGTAGGGTTCTGCATGGGTCCACCCATGGGTACCAGATGGTCAACCCGGACCCAGACCTGCCAATACCGTACCCGACCAACCCATGGGCCTCAAACCCATACAGGTCACCTGCAGGTGCCGCATTACCCGCGGTACCTCAAACCCATCGCGACAACCTGCGGTATCCAACTAAAACAAAAGCGAGAAGTAGCACATGTAGGTCTTATGTCTGTTTGAGGTACAAAACATGTCCTACATTGGTCAGAGATCGCAATAATTTCATCCTCTTCCTCTGCTTCTGCATGTTTACGCTTCCTGGGAGTACATGCCACAATCAGATCCAGGATTCGAATCACGTTGCTACAACCCCAAGATCCCAAGCATAACTGTCGGCGGAAAGATGCACCTGACATGCGGTTCCGAGTAAATTTGAGAAGACGGCGGCCATGAGAAAAGATGCACTCAACAACGACGGAAGTGGCTATTATATGTGAGCGAGTGCAAAGCTAAAATTAAATGCAACTCACAAGGAACACTGAGGTAATCCAATGCGACCTGAAACAGAACAGGATATTTGTGCCGATGATTCCACCACCACTTCATTGAATCTTCTGTTCTGACACGGGGAGCCGCCAGATAGTCGGAAACCTCGTCCTGGGTTTCTTCACACAGATGGCAAAAGCCACTGCAGTTCACTCACGACTGCAGTAAGCGCAGTTGATTGGCAGGTGTACTGCAGTTGATCTGCGGTTATGCTGCGGTTGACCCTGCAGTTGCGAATCACGATGCTCTCTCCACATTTTTTTTTTGATAAAATGATGCCATCCCATATATCTTTGGAACACGCCACAGGGTCACGGGGTTTGCTGTCATCGCCCGATCAGGTGTTGACGTCACCATGAATGTCATTGTCCTCGGATGTCCCCACGCCCGTCATCAAGCCGCACCATCAAAGTCCCCACGGCCGCCATCGGTGTCTATGGCAGAAGGTCCAATAATAGCACAATTTTCACAGAAAAAAATTCCTCATATCCCTACCATTTAATTAAATTTATTTAGAGGCAATAGAATATAAAAATATCAAGTTACAGCTAAATGCAGTACCGAAGGCGTGAGTGGATTTTTACCCCCCTTTTTCAGACATTTTTGATCCCCGCAAAAGAATTGTGGATATCTCTACAAGTTCTGGGTGGAATCATCTAAAATCATGCTAGATCTTCTGGAATAATTCAATAGCAATTAGTGATAGAAGGAAATCAGCGAAAACCTTTTTCATTTGGGAGTATGGCTAAGTGCCGCCTCCAGGGAGGGAACCACCCGTGGCACACTCAGATCTACTCCAAGTCACCTGAGATTTGGGTCAGAATGGCCCTGTGGGTTTGTGAGACGACTCATAGACGTAGAATTACCAAAATGTAGCCGCAGCATTTTTAATTGCCTTTGGACCCCTTCCTCATAGGACAATTCTGGACTGGATACTGCATGAGAAGAGGGTAATGTGAAAATAAATTCCCATGTATCTTTAGTAGTGGGTATTGGGGCGCCCTAATCGCTGATTGATCTCATTGATGGCATCAAATTGCCGCATATGGTTCGGGACCACAATTCGGTCGTGTGATGTGTGATGGCTGACATGGGGCCGATCATCGTCTTAGAGCAGAAAATGTATGTAAACAATGCAGCATGTCTTACTTCTTTGATCTGTCCAATGCGCAGCAGTCCTGATTAGGCGAGATTCTCAGCATTTTGCGTGATTTCCGCAGCTTCTTCCATCGATTTCACTTGCAGCTTTCTCGGCACTTACCGTCCCTGCTTCGGGATGCCGCGCACAAAGCGCGAAGGCGAGTTGGACGAGAGATGTGGTACTATGTTCCCAACTTGGTTTTTTCTTTATCTTCTCTTGCATCACTTTGCAGAGTGACTCTTTTTTTCTTTGCCTGCACAGCGCCAACATAATTGTTGTAATAAGTACATAGCGGGCCTTATTGTGCCAGTGGGCTGCTTAGTTTATTAAGTTAAAGTGGAAAGTGTTGGATAACATATGTTGAACCGATAATAATAACTCCAGCAAATGAATCACGAGCATATATAAATGGTGACCATTCAGTGGACTCTTACATGTCATAACCGCAATATTGCCCCCAGGCCGCGTCCGCCCAACTGAGCTTGCGCTGTTTGTGATGCAGCACCTGGTGCTGCTCATTGCATTTGGCAAGGGGCTGCAGGGGGAGGGTGTCGAGGGCATGATTGTTTGGGCGACAAAGATGTGTAGCTACTGGCTATCTTTCATACAGTATGTAGTGGCTACTTATATTGAGAAGACCATAAAAATTTCCTCTGGAAAAGCAGAGCTCAAGTGTTCAGTACAGAACACCAATACGTGGGCTCTGCCATGGAGCGGGCCTACTGGTACTTATATAGACATTTACAGCTCTTTGCAGAACTTAGGGCACGGCCGATTTTTTTTTTCTCCATTTTGGGCAGTTTTTGATAGTTTTGTGCACATCGCTTGTTGCAGCGTCAAATCTTGTCTGTTCGCCTGGCATCAGGCCGTGTTCAATTCAACTTGAAAATCTGCAGGGGATGGCATCTTCAAAATTTTCATTCAGGTTTTCGCACGATGTTCTAGCTTAAGTATCAGTATTTCATATATATCACTTGCAGCAAAGGATTGGGTGATCTTGAGTCCTTAGTGTTTGATTATGAGAGATTTATATATATTCTCCAGGGGGTGGCATCCTCAAATTTATGAGCAATGGCCTGTAGCATCAATGCACATGTTCAAAACAGAACACTGAAGTGACTCAATATATCACTTGTAACATAGGGACCAGCAGATTGTTGCTTCCAATATTTTGATATGCCATACTATTGAGCATTATCTAGCAGACTGTCAACTTGGATAAACTACAAACGGTCTGAATCGCAGCCACGATGTGTCTCAATTTCGCAAAACATCACTGTGTCACGGCACGTGACGTGACTAGCACACAATTACTGTACTATTTTGACCAAGTCTTCAGCCTATGTCACGTGTCCCCTAGGTCTTCACTTTTGCAAGTCTTCATTCCTTGCCAATCAGGCCAACATTACCGTATATGGAAATCCGGCAGATGCCCGAACAGATATTTTGGCGTTTTTAGGCCTATTTGAGCCTCAAAAACCCGCTGTCACCGTCACCGAGACCAAAAGTCTTCAGTTCAGAGGGCCGTGTCATGCGTCACCTGAAGACTTGGTCGAAATAGTACAGTAGGGTGTTTTGCTGGTGCGAGTCAAGCTTCCAATCCTAATTCTGAGTAGGCAGTCCGTTGAATAATCTATAAGGTCTATCAGGCCAAATTATAGAGGAGAATATTTACAGGGCACTATGCTACAAGTGATATATTGAGTCGCTTCAGTGTTCTGTTTTGAACATATGCATTGATGCTACAGGCCATTACTCATAAATTTGAGGATGCCATCCCCTGGAGAATACATATCAATCTATCATACTCAAATACTAAGGACTCAAGGTCACCCAATCCTTTGCTGCAAGTGATATATATAAAATACTGATACTTAGGCTAGAAAGTTGTGTGAATGCCCTAATGAAAATTTTGAAGATGCCATCCCCTGCGGATTTTAAAGTCGAATTGAACGCGGCCTGATGCCAGGCGAATGGATGAGATTTGACGCCGCAACAAGCAATATACACAAAACGATCAAAAACCGCCCAAAATGGAAAAAAATCGGCTGCACCTGAGTTCCACAAAGAGCTGTAAAAGGACATGTAGGGCATGCACCTCAAGGTGCAGCAGGGACAGCAGTGAAGCAGAGCATGCATAAGGTGTGGGGTGCCATCTATGCCTTTGTGTGCATCTTGCCTTTGTTGCTGTGCTCCTTGCACTGCTTCTTGCAAGGTGGGCATCTACATTGGCAGAAGACAGCACCATGGACGTGGATAAAGTGGCATCCATGGACATGGATGAGAATGCCAAGCTGGAGCTGGAGGTGGATGGTGTGATGGGGACTGCGGTTCTACTAGATGCAGGGTAGTATTTGCAAGTAGAGTAGTGTTTGTCCTCTAGAGGGAATGAATTTCAAAGCCTTAAGTTGAGAGGGAAAGTTATAGTTGTGTGCTAGTTAAGATTCTCCTGTGTCTTTTGAATGATAGTTAGTTGGTAAATGTGATACTTAAGGTATGAGTTCCCAATAATGTTGTTTCGCACTCCTGGTACACAGCAGAATTGTCTCCACTCATGTAGGAAGCACTAGGTCACCCTTTAAGATCCATATCCTTCACCGGATATGTTTATACGATTCTGGGGCCTTCTTGGAAGATAGATGGTGAATTCTGTTCTACAGGAAGAGCTGTTAAAAAGCCTCTGTCGCGATGCAGGTTCACTTCGTAAGCCCCAAGGATATGTAGGTTTACGGGATTTAATGGAATGGACACTGTCCGCTCTGAAAGTAAGTGAAAGAATGATGTCTGCAAGCCTCCGATCGCATTCTATGGTACCCCGAATAATTAAACATAGAAGGCAGATGCTTTAACTGGCTACGTGAAGGATGTGGATAGCTCCTCGGGAGGGTCTGCATGCTTCGGAACCCAAATATTGCTGATGGGTTTCAAAGTGGAGAATGGTTCTGGGTATTTAATTTGTTTCCACTCAGTCCTCTGGTGTTAGAGAATATCTGTAACGAAGACTGGCACCATACTGGAGCTCTTTTTTGGAGCTTTGTGGTATAAAATCTGTTGGTGGGTAGTACCCCTCAGGACGCAAAGAGGACTGAAGTTTGTGAAGTGCCTAAAGGACAACACTTCTGGTGTTTATTCTTGTTCAGAATGGAGGATGAGTAAAGAATAGAGCCCCTGGTGACCAGTGAACTCTATGAATTGGCAGGTTCTTATTATTCTGCTCAAGTCTAGGACTTGTAGTGGAAAGCAGGGGAGTTCCAAGATACTTTCTCCAGATAAAGTGGGTGGTATTTATTCTGTTTGTACAAATCCATGTGATTTTCCCTCATCCTGACAACTCCATTTATCTTTCCAACAATTGGGACTAAGTTTCCCTCATTCCCCAGCACGGTTTTCTGTCCCCACCAAGTGCTGTCCCCCTCCGAGTTGTGCAGAATCATTGTATAAGCTCGCAGACTGAGTTCTTAGGGCCCAAAACATCCACACGAGGTCGCGGAACAACTGTATTGTATCTCATGCTCAGGGTATCCCTACAAGCCGGCAGACTAAGTGCTTGATCATCAGATTGGCCATAGATATCCACGGAGCAGAGTGACTCTGCAAACCACCAGACTGGGTAATTCCTTGTTGGACAAGTTGTAGATGGTCACAGAATGTGTTTCTCGTTGGTGGAATGAGTTTGCGATCCAGCGGACTGTTTAATTCCCCGTCAGATAGGTCATAGACAGCCACGGAATGTATTTCTCATTGGCGGAATGAGTCTGCAAGTCAGCAGACTGTGTAATTCCCTGTCAGATCAGTTGTAGATGGCTGCGGAATGTATTTCTTGTTGGCAGAATGAGTCTGCAAGTCAGCAGACTGTGTGATTCTAGGTTGGACTTGTTCGTAGACAGTTGTGGAACATGGTGGAGTGACTCTGGAGCCAGCAGACAGTGTAATTCTTGGTCAGTCTTGGTCATAGACGGTCACAGAGTGTGGTGGAGTGACTCTAGAGCCAGCAGACAGTGTAATTCTTGGTCGGACTTGGTCATAGAAGTCACAGAACGTGGAGGAGAGACTCTAGAGCTGTGTAAGGTAAACAGTGAGTGTGGTGCCAGTAGTATGGCGGACGGTGTCTTGTCTATGCTCATAACAGTGGGCAAACATAGTGCAGCCTCAGTGTGGCACCAGCACCTGTGGTGACAGCAGGACATGTGACGGCATTGACATTCTCCTTGTCAGTGTTGTTGTCTTCCTCATCATCTTCTTCCTGGCACGCCCACTTCTGAGCCTTGTCAGAACAAGTCCCGTGCTTCTTCAGTGGACCGCCCTTTGCATGGTGGGAGGCCCCTTCAGAAATCCCCTGGAGCAAAAGTTCAAAATTCTAAAATATTATTTTCACCGCCCGGGTTTCGCACTTTTGATCTCGGACCGGCCCTCCCAGTGGCTGTGCCCCGCCATCAATCAGTGGCTCGCAAAGCAGGCCGCACAGGCACCAAGAGGACCTAACGGGATGTTTGTCCCTCGCCATATGCTTCCGGACAGAAAAGAATCCACCATCATTCCCCTTGATAATCCACACGGACATGGCAGCAAAGTCCAGAAGATTACGACCAAAATCTTCCAGATGACCACCCGCACAAGAAATGGGAGGGACTTCTGAACATTTACTTTCACTGCAGTCGGACTTTGCCCATGAAAAGTCTCAACTTGAACTTCCATTTCCTCTTCCTTTTGAATGGGGTACTTGAATCTAATATTTTGAAATAGCTCATCAAAGCGGAACCCAACATGGTCTGCCATTTTCTGCTGAAATTTCACCCCGAAATGAACCCAATCGAATATTTCTGGGCATGGATCAAGTGTTATTTCCATGAACGTTCGAATGGCACCTGGCAAAAAGCCAAAGACCTTGTTGCAGAAGCCCTCTGGAACTGCCCTCTTCCCACAACTCAACGATTCTTTTGACATGTGAATCGGTATGCCAGTGTTTATTGTCTTGGAGCGATGGGAGCTGTAGCTTGCGGTGAAGAAGTACCGTTCTCACCGTGGAGTTCAACAGAAGGATCTGGATGTTGTGACTTCAGAGTGGGAGAAGAAGAAAGCGAAAATGGCTGCTTGCTAGGTGTCTAAGTTTATGTTTTCATCGCTCCAATTTTTGCGATTTTCGCTGACGGATTTCGCGCTTTTTCTTATGTAAGCCTGGGTACCTCCGTTTCTTCTGAAATGAAAAATTTACCTATAAAACTACCCTATGTTTGTTCTAAATCTCGAATCCTGGAAGGTTCAAGTTGAAATTGCAGGTTGACATGAAGTGATGTCCGCTACCATATAGCTCATGGCTGCAGTCTCATTGTTTATGGCTTTGCCTGCAGAATCAGTTAGTGGGCAGCTTGCAAGGGGCATAGATGCTTACAAAGGCCATTCAGGATGTGCATAGCAATCTCCTTATGGATGATACTGCTGTCGTTACCCTCCTGGTGATAAGGTGCGTGTGTATCTGTACACACATGAAAATCACATTTTTGCAACCTTGCACAAAGCTTATATCTCAAAGTAAGACACAATCACTAGAGTACACACTCTCCCCTGGAATGGTGCACTTAGCCATAGACTGCTGTAAGCCTACAGGCACTATGTGTTTATAGAGCTATAACGATACCTTCACAATGGGGTCAGATTAGTTCTGTAGACCTACTGCAGGGCACATATTTACTATGTGTGCATGAGGTGATCAAAGGGATTTGGCAGGAGGCAACCTGGCAAGTGAGAGATTGCGAGTTCAGATGATTCACAAGACTTGTGGACCATGGGGAGCATGATATGCACTTAATCATAAGTTCACACGTGCAGGTTCAAGTTATGCAGGTTGATTACATAATCGCTCCCACGGTTTGATAGATATTGAACGGACTTGTGTCCCCTGATACAGTTCCAGGGGAAGGAAGTGAATGGCATGGGAGTTGCTCCCTGCAGAACAAAAGAAACAGTAGAGACAGAAAGACTTGACTGAAGATCTAGGGGAGACTTGTATGTTCTGCCGGTCAGATGTCTGTGGCTGTGCAGCATCTGCGGGTCGGCTCTAGAACCCTGACAAAATAGATCAGATGATTGTGCACAGACATTCCTCCACAGCACCTTTGAATTGCATGATTATTGCTCATACTGTGTCAGCATGCCTGGCTTGCTGAGTAAAGCCTGGGGAGCACATGTATGCACCAGGTAGAACCCCAGGAGACTACTATTTGAGGGGCTGGTCTGCTTTCACACCTAAAACGGCAATCTTTCTGCCTTGTTAAGTGTGGAGTTTAATGTTGACTATTCAACTCACTTTCAGATCGTCGGAAGTCCCTCTTTCAGTTTGACAATTAGTGTGGTGGTAATTTGATCACCCCTTTCCGATCAACTGGAAACAAAGAAATTCCATTGAAAGAGAAAAGCTGGGGGAATGTTAGCCTTCCAACTGAGATGAATGCGACGATGAAAGGAGTATTTTTAGCACTCCAATCAGTTTTGCTGGAACCAAAGACTTTAGTCCTTTGCGGAATGTGTGACACACCAAAAGACAATGGTCACACATTCCACAAAGGATTAAAGTCTTTGATTCCGGCGACACTGAAAGGAATGCTAAAAATACTTCTTTCATCTTCACATTCATCTCGGTGGAATGGATTACTTTCCTCCAACCTTTCCTTTTCGGCTGAATGTCTTTCTTTCCGGTTTAGTGGAAAATTTTGATTAAATTACCACATTCTGCCACACTAATTGCCAAACTGAAAGAGGGACCTTCTGATGATCTGAAAGTGAGTTGAATACTCAACATTAAACCCCACACTTAACAAGGCAGGAAGATTGCCTTTTTAGGTGTGTTTATTAAGGAATATCCCTGCTGAATGCCAAGAAATGACCATGCGTCCCCCAGAACTTTTCTTATCTCTGTATATCTTGTATATTTGTATAACAGGTGTAGTGTAGCACTGGGTGTAGTCAGTAGACCTCACCCCCAAAGTATCGGGCTCTGAGTCGCTGCTGGATTAGAGACAGATTTAATAAAAAGAACTTGTTAAGCTTGAATAGCTATAACAGTGGGATTGACTTCAGCATTTCAGATGAAGCATTTATAGAGAGAGTCTTGCTCCCTGCAGAAGTGCTCATCACTTTAGATTTGTAGCCAGCGGTTTCGCTCTATAGATATCTGCGGGTCCACTCTTATACACCATGCATTAGAAGCAGCACAGTTGCATTTAAACTCCTGGGAGCAGGAGCTTGGAGTTCTGTCTTGCCTAGTTCTTTTTATTCTATAAAAAAGCTAGTGTTGCCCACTGATGAGCTCTGCTCAGTTCTGAGCGTGGAAGCATCCAACCCCAAATCCGATCGGAAAGTTCATCGGAAATCCGATCGGAAAGCTCATCGTAAATTTGATCAGAAGTACTAGAAATAGAATCTCCACATCACTGGTGCAACTTTCGACATTTTCACATTCTGTCACATATGTGCAACTCCGACCCCATATCAGTGATTACTCAGCTCTGCCGATCATGCTGCCACTTCCGGAGTTTATCTGACTTACTCATTCCATCCTACTCATCGGCCCACCCACGCTTTGTCAACTCCGACCGGACTTATTGTTTACGGACTTATACTTACTAATCGTTCACAAGATGTCTTGACGACCTATCGTCCACAGACTTATACTTAATTGTCCACAGACTTATACTTACTAATCTTTCACACCTTATTGTCTTTCACTAATCAATTAGCTTACTAGTATTTAAGCTAAGTAGTTTAGCCTCTGTTCGTTAGTTTGATTATTAAAGTTCTTCATCACTAAACAGTGTTGGCTGGACTTCCTGTCTTGACTCTTAATTCTGGTCTTGTCCAACTCCGGTTCTTCTCGGACTTCTGTTTGTTGGTCAGAACCCTGGTAGTCGCACACTCTGTAGTGTTGTGAGCCCCGACCATTCTAGCCTATTGGACTTCCATCTCCGACGATCCCCAGCCCAGCATATAACACATTCTGCACGACTTCTGCAACTCCCAAGGCTCTGCAAATGCGATATTTGGATTCCACATGGCTTATTATATGGGATACATCGACTCTGCATCCATTCTGTGCCCATTATTGGTCTTTCCGTGGCATTTCTTCACTTATTTTCGCATTCTGCACACTTAAATCAATGCAGAACCTGTTGGAAAGGTGATATTCAAGTTCTACAACACTGTTTATACTCACATCAAAGAGTCCACGACTTTTCCGATGATTTTCAATGCTTTCCATGACTTTTCAGTATTCCACGGCTCTTCCTGGCTCCATTTTGATTTGGAAAATTCTGCAAACTAGATATTTGAGATCTCCGCCACTGTTTCTATCGATTCCGACCAGTCTGCAGGTCTATCCGGTTATTCCTACCTTTTCCACAGGACTTTTAGTTATTTCTTCGTCAACAGGTCATCTGTGCAAACTCTACAGTACCACATGGTACTCATACCCAGTTGCCATTGTCTTGGGTCTTAGCATTCCTATAAAATCCATGAGTATTCTACATTGTAAAGTAGGAGATTTGTACCCCACTTATCCTCTCAATCATATGTCCTTTCTTCCACTAAGGTAGACGTCAAGCAAACACAACCAACGTTCCAAATATGGGCAAATTCTCAAAACAAATGCGCCAGATAATTACGGGGTGGGATGAACCTTATCCTTTCCCAACATTTTGTAGATAGATGTCCTACCTATGGTTTGGACCATCCCAATACATTGATTTGGCCGAGGAAAAAATGTAGATGCAGATTTAAGTCGGCATCAGCCAAAGTTTCTCACGGGCCATCACAAATCTTGTGAAGGTATCTCCTCTCTCAGTTTTGACTTTGGGTCAAATCGGTTTTGTTGGGTCATGAACAGGATGTCTATCTACAAAATTTTGGGAACAGATAAGGCTTATTTTCTCCCAAGATTATTTGGCGCATTCGTTGTGTGGATTTGTCCATATTTGAAATGTTGGTTGTGTTTGCTTGCCGTCTACCTTAGCTTTTTGACTTGAACCATCGACCTCCACAGGCTATTACCTGCTATTGATTGCACTCATTCTGCACCATGGACTATTATCCATGCATGTTTCACATCACTCTCACTTGCCCAGGCTATCACCTGGGCCGCGTTCTCACACTAGTTCTTTTATGGGTCCTCTGTCGCTGTCATCCTACTCTGCAGACTATTATCTGCGCACATTCCGCATTAGCTCTTGTCTCTGCATTTAGTTTTGGTCCCTCATTGCCCACTGTCTCGCTGTGGAAGGGTGCTCTGCCCCCTTCGTGGACATAGCCCTTCTCACGGGTTACGTGTCCCATGCCAATTCGGTGACCTGATCATTTATTGTTTTATTTCTCTCATTCTTTGCATCTTACTTGAGAATTTCCCTCATACACACTCATTGCTTCCCATTTTGATCCCAGATTTCTTATACAGCTGCTCGAGCATGTTCCTGCACATTCCACTGTCAAGCCGACTCATACTGGACCTCACAATCATTTCCTCATCCACATGGGAAATATTCGTTATTGAGCTTTTGGACTTCCTTACATATTATTATGCTTACCTATCAGATACACCACAGATGTCTTGTTCTTCTCACTATGTACCGCCAATGCGACGAGCAAGACCAGAGTCATCGGCCATCTCCGGGGATCGAGCCGACAGTGGCTTGGGCCCCCACTTGTCAATGTCTTGCGGGGGACATGCTCTCCCTATTCCGTCTTTGCATAGCTCCCGGTTGGTTTGACTGGCAGAGGTGTTGTTCTAGCCAAGGCTTTTCCCCACGGACTCTTAGATTATTTTGACATTTGACACATTATTTTTATTTGTTTATTTGTAGGGGGATCACTCCGGGCATCTTACCACCACCTATATACCACATTCTGCATTCCTCCTCGAGATTCAAAGTCTTCACTTCCACATCTGAGCTGAGTTCTTTATTCAATTTGTCTTACAGATCATTCTACACCTAGCTCTATTCTTATACCCTGGGAGACGACGATTCGGCTGCACACCTTGACCCATCAGCCAGTACGACCTGGACACCACTCGGTCCCCAAGAGGACCAACCTTCTCTTCCACATCACGCTAGTTACTGCTGGCATCACATTCATCTCAACCAGGAGTTGAGTCTTTGTTCATCTCAGACCACCTTGCACATCCGTGTCTACTGTTTCTCCACTTGGAGTAGAGTTTTGTTTTAGCTCACGCTCTTAGCGCTGAAGCAGGCACATCAGTGCTCACAGTTGTTCTCCCTGGTAGCTTTGAGCTTACTGCAGCACACCTGCCAATCAACTGCGCTTACTGCAGTTGCGAGTGAACTGCAGTGGCTTTTGCCACCTGTGACAAGTGGTCCAAAATCTCAAAAACAACCGGCTTTTCGCAAATGTTTTGCGTTTTGCCGCTTAACGAGTGATGGGATCATTATGGTTACTTAAGGAAAGTTGTAGATGGCATCAAGCTCGACAATTTTTTTTTTGCTGGCTGTGCTTTGCATAGCCACGGCAGCTGTGCTTTGCATAGTCACGGAACCTGAGGGTCAGGCTCGAGCGGCAACCCACTAGGGGGAAGAACAACACATTACCTCTATGGGATCCCAGTCGACGACTATAAACCATTTTTGAAGTCATCCATGGGGCTCAAGAGTGATCGGGCACGACTCTTGCACACAGCAAAGTGCCATGTGATCGACGAAATTGGCGGCTTGCATTTCAACGCATTCGACTGCGCAGATCACCTAATGCGATTGCTAACAGGAAAACTTGATCACGTCTGGGCGGGCGAATGATCATAACAGTTGGGGACTTTCGACAGGTTTGTTCATTTTCTTACCATAATTTGTCAGTCATATTCAACACACTTAGGTTGCACCTGGTATTCGATTCGGAGGCCGAACTGCAATCTGCAGGGCATCTCTATGCTTCAAGACGCACACGTAATGCTTCGAGTTCCGCAGGGCTGAGTGGGCGCTTCGGGAGCAGCTCCTCGCGCGCGATCTCCTCGGGCGTCAAAACAAGCCGGCCACAGTGCTCAATAATAAAGTCTGAGATGTGGATGAGGCGGCCGCGGCTCTTCTGTCGCAACTCGTGCTGGTTGTCAGTTTCCCAGACAAAATGGCTTTGATCGTTGGCATGGACAGTGGACTCATCGTGGAAGATGGGGTAATAGATGACGTCCCCGGGCTTCAATTTTGGTGGAATTTCTTTGAGATCGCTAGCAGTAGTCTTGCTTTGAGAGGCGCCGGCCTCGTCCTCTTTTTCATCTTTGTACTGATAAGCGTTCCTAAATTGTTGATTGAGCATTTGCGCGAAAATAACGTCAGGATCGACTCACTGAAGGCATGTGAATATATCCTTGATGAATTCGTTTCGCTTTTGAACAATGTCAGGTCGCTCGTGGCCATCGTAATAAATTCCCTTCTGATAGCGACAGAGACGATATCCCAGTTTTTTGAGCCATGCCGTGGCAGTCGTGATGCCAATTGTGTCTTCGATCTCAAGCTCGGGAAAGAGGTGCTCGTTGACGTAGCGTCGTAATTTGTCTGGTGCAATCTGTTTTGGAATGTCAATGAACAAGGGATGAAACAGAAGTCAACCAACGCACCCGCCCTTTGAAACCCCTTCAGCCTCTGGAACTAGGCCGCGTGCAAAAGCTTCAAGCCGAGGCTTGACATCTGGGTCGTCAAAGTGGGTCTTGTGCTTTGCGCCTTTGCCTTGGTTATTTTCCGGGAGCTCTCCGGTTTCGGAGAAGGTGCGCGCAGTTGAACGAAGCTTCTGCGCCCAATACTTGGTCTTGCTGAACTGATTTGCGACTGTGATGCTGGCCGCGATTGACGGCTTCATTTTCCGGAGGCGTGAGCGGAGCTTGGGCCGCTGAGGTCGCGGGATGTTGTCAATCTTTTTGGCAAGATTGACACGTTCAATCTCGCGTTTGTGTCGCTGGGCGTTGAATTCCGTCAGCCCGTTAACCATGACCAGGCGCTGCGCGCCTTTCTCCGGAGTCATCGCTGTTAGCGCTCGTGGTGACAAGTGAGCTTTGCGATACTTTTTGATTTTTGCGTCAAACTTCTTAAATGTGAGTTCGATAGCGGCGAGGGAGAGTTCGTGAGTGTTCTGGTCGTCGTCATTGTCGCCGGTTGAATAGCCGCCATCGCCTTCTGGGTCATTGGCAGGAGCAGGCACCGCAGTGGAAGACCCAGCAGTAAGAAGAGGAGATTCGACGGGGTCGAGGGTGTCTTCAATAGGCGGAACGGAGGGACATGATTCGGGGAGATCGAGAGGTGAAGAATCTGGTGCCGAGATCATCTCGATGTCCGAATCGGAGTCCACCTGAGCATGTTCTGCTGCCTGGAGTTGTGAGCAGGAATTTGGAGCAAGGACATGCGGCTGGACGTCTTGCGGATAAACAGGTGAAACCTACACAACACAATAAAGTAAGGCAAGCCCAGGAAGACATTTTGTATGAAGATATAGACCTCCTGGCTGGATTGCGCCGACTGCATCTTTTCGGCGGGCTTCTGTGCGGGTAGCGTGAGTTTATTATCCATTAACAGGAAGAAATGAAAAACCTTGAAAAGGTTCGCAATTGAAGGCTGAGCGTTGATGATTCTCGCTTTCTTGGTGATCCGATTCTCATCCCGCCATTTCGAAGTGCAGGAGCGCGAGTCCGTTTTCTCATAGAGATCGGAGTTTTCATGGCGGCGCTTCCGCGATGCCAGCTGCACAAGTCATGTTAGTGTCCGCCACCATTTGAAAATGTAAATTCTTGCCTCCTCGGGCTTTTTAGCCCTCAATTTCGATGTGCCTGGAACCGGCGCGACAATATCTTCCTCGTCGCTCGGGGCGCGTATTCGGGGTCCGTGGGTCAATCTCGGCGTGGGCAGCAGCACTTTTCTGTTTCTCACGAGTTCTGGCAGCCTCCTTGGTCTTCTTGATTCTCATCGCGGCGGGAGGTGGCGTGCTTCTGCGGTGGCGTGATGCGCTGGCAGCTTACAGATGGATTCTGATGGATGACCGCGTGCTGGAATCTTCATGCACCGCGTCATAGATAAGATTTGGACTCGTTCCAGACCACGGACTCTGCCGCGAAGATTGATGGCTGTGCATTGCCGATAGTTTTGGCACATTTCTGGCCCGCAAAAGTGAAACACCGTGGGAAATTTTGGGTTGAATGCATAAAAAGATGTTTCTCGGCCAGCTGATTTCAGAAAAAAAATACGACAAAATCTACAAAGAAAATCTCCGCCGTGCCGGCGGCTATCAGGGAAGTGCCTGGGTGCACTGTATGTCCAATCATCCGACAGAGCCTCTTCATTCAGTAGTAGACCACTCCATGTTCTTAGGACAAGATCTTTATTCAGCACAAGATTACCAAATTTCATTTTATTGGTGAGGATTCGATCTCATCCCAGTGCGGAATTAACAGATTTCAACCATCTATTGTGAATCTCAACATCTGTAATGTTACGGTGTGGGCTCTTCAAAACCTTATCATTCCGAATGTTCCAGATTGTGTGCCAAGCTGTGGATTCCAGAATGGCAAATAATCGTCCCATAGCAGGGATAATTTTCCCATTTGAGTGTTTAAATTTAACAAGGTTGCAACCCAAGATGAGTCCCAAGCTGAGGGGAGGCCACTTGGAATAATTCATGGCCCAGAGTTCCTCGGTCAGTCGCCAAATTAATTTTGCACTGGAGGCCTCACATTCCATAGCAATGTGCTCCAGGCTCTCAGGACACCACATGTTGGACAGACCGCAAATGCTTCAAGATTATCAATATGTGTCCAAAAGTCACCAACTCTGAAAATGTTATGAATTGACTTCCAGAATAATTTGCGGTGGAGTCGTCTCAAATTTGTTGAACATATAGATTTCCAAATCTGTTCATCTGTTGGAGTGTAATCGGAAACCGAGCACCGGATCCGGTCTAGGTTGATGAAAGTCGCCTTTCTCAGCGGTTCTGGGCAGCTGCCCTTGATGATTTTTGTAAAGATTCGCTGTGAGCCTTGTGAGATTATAATACCAGGACAGCTGAACATTAAATCGATTTGAGTATCAACCTCAAGTGGAGCACATGAATCAATGTCCACAGTGACGGGGAAAGTGTTTGTCACTTGCTCGAACTGTGTCCATGCAACACGCTCGTTTAGCGCTGCAAATACTGCTTTGAAGAGTAGGAAATTTGGGTCTAACATGTTGTTTTCAGATTTTGTTCACTCCTGAATCAGTGCTTTGAGCAAAAAGTCAGATGAAGAACATAATAGTAAGGGGATATTGCTTGGGATTTGCTGCAGCAAGGCGAGTGTAGCACCCAATATTCCCGATTTAAAGTTCAATTTTATGGATGGGTTGTCAAATGTGAGGTGTACAGTTGTATCCTCATCGAGGTCATCTGAAGTAAGTTTGAATCTTGCGATAATTTGGGGGTCATATTGACCAGCACGAATGACCTTGATATGTACAATGGCTGTTGTTAAATTAGTGGGTGGTTCTAGTTGGCCTTGTGGTCTTGCAGCAATCTCATTCATGGAATCGTCCCAGAAAAGATGCGGAAGCCATTTTCGGCCCTGTATAATCTGAAGTTCGGATCATAACTCATTGGTTTATCAATTTCAACTTCTCGTTGGTTAGTTTCCAATTCCTCTGCGGTCAGTTTGAGATCATCACATAGGTCGGCCGTCGGAGCTAGTGGATTCCACTTTGGCATAATACGGTCTATCAATATCTGGGCAGTCTCAATGCATTTGCCCGGGTGTGCGCAACCAAGTTCATTTCGATCTCTATTACAAGGTGGGCATCCACAATTTTTCCGTCCAATGCCACTAGGACTTATGGTGTGTGGCCGTCTAGGCACCGTAGTTTTTCTGGTAGCAATTAGCAATGCATCTCGAACCGTCCGAACTTCGTGAAGATTTCTGAGGCAGGTTGCAGCATCACGAAGGCAGGAATTTTTGTAAGTTGGATAGCAGACAGCAGGGTGCTTCCATATTGGCATTTCAAGTTTCACTTCACGGTCAATTGAGAGTGCTGTCAATTTCAGGTTGAATTCCTGGGCTACAGAGATCATGCGCTTGAGGTTGTCAGGTATTATGTTTGTACTAGGGATCGGGAAATGTATATCATTCACGGAAATGTTAATGATTTGACTGGGCCTAATGTTTAGGTAGCTGGTCTCCAAGTATTTTCTGAGTATGTAGTCAATAAAATAGCACCATAGTGCTCGATCCTCTCCTTGCATGAGATAGCATTGGAGATTCCAAAGATCAATTGCTTTGTTTCGAGAGTAGATATCCAAAATTCCTTTGCCTCCTCGATCAACTAGGAGGATCATTGTTTCCGGAGAAACTCTGGCTGTTTTTCCGTTCCACAAGAAGGACCATATCAATTTTCGAGTGTGTCCTCAATGTCGTTTGGCATTCCTTGGACTCTGGTCAGATATTGTGTTCGACCTCCAATGACCATACTGACGATTTGGCTCTTCCCTTCTAGAGACGGGTTTGTTGCTTGCCAGCGCATGAGGTCTGCATTAATTTTTTCCAGGACAGAAGGCCATGGTGTAGTATAAGGGATATTATTTCCGATCCAAGCACCTAACATCCGGCAGCTTTCGCCATCAGGCACAATTCTAACAGTTCGGTCGATCTCACCGATTGGGGAGTGATTATTAATTTGTCTTTCTCTAATGATTTTCTGGCGATAGGAGGACCTCCCAAAAGGAAGGAGCACAGTTTTATGTTCATTGAATTTTGCATGCCATCTTGGACGGTCGTGTCTTCGATGGTCGGGTTTGGAGGCCTCATGTTGCCCACACTGGAGACGATTTGATCGGACAAGGCCTAGGCAGACACGGACACTGTCTAGGACGCCGCGGCTGCAATCTCGGCTGAAAGTACATTGCTTGATGCCAAGCGGGTCAGCTCGGAGTACACCGATGATCTTCGTCGGCATAACGAGACCGACGATCGACCTCATCCAGGGCTGTGTGCGCCGCTGCTGCCGCATGTACATCAACTCCTGCAGGATGGCTATACGGGTCGGCTGGTGAAGGCTTGGAGGGCGTCACCGTCTCGTGGGCTTGAATGGCGGCGTCCGCACAGGCAGCTTTGTGGTCCTTTTTCATCACGTCCTTCAATTCCCCATCTATTTCTTTCTGGACGGAGAGAATCAACGTGGACAGGAACTCGTGGAGGATGGCGGCCGCATCGTCGATGTCAGGGTGTGAGGACTCTTTTTTCCTGGTGTTCCATGTTCACTCTGCAAGGGCGTACTGGGGGGTTTGTTCAGGGAAGGAGATTGCCGGAATTTACCCATTGGACCAATGAGTATCGCAGTCCAATGCGATTTCAATTGGCCGCAAAACCGTTCGCCCGGTTCTGCATCGCAATAGAAATAGGAATATACTGGCGCGGTCTCACAATTGCCACGACCAGTTTGAGAACCGCCCACAGGCCAAGATGGGGGTTCTTGTTATATTGAATTCAAGTTATATCGGACCTGGGCACTGAAGAGTCATAGTTCGATTGGTCTAATTAGATCCAGTACCTCCGGCGTGTGTCAGCAGGATCATCGGTGTGCCTCTGGCAGTTCCCACGTCTCCCTCGTGCCGCTGTCAGGCCGAATCAAGAACAGAGCGCAACCGACCACCAACAGTTGAAGTTCGGTTGGCGCAAACATGTCTAATCTTCCAGAACAGATATGTTGGTGCTAGTAGTAGTCTAGAATTTATGAGACACATTCCTGCTTATCCTCAATGATGGGGAATAAATGCCTCTGAGCGAGTTACACGGATGCTGGCCCAAATGATGGCAAACCCACCCATTATTTTTATTTTTATTTTTGGGGGTCAGAGATAGAGGAAAAAAACCATACACTATGTGTCGTACTTTTACACCTTCTTGAGTCTTTAGCTTGGTATTTTCTTGAATGCAGGTGCCGTTGTGATACCTGCCAGAAATATGATGCCGTGCGGAGTTTGAAACGGTGTTGTCGCGAATAATCGTGTTGAATACCGACAATAAAAGAACTGACCAGCCCTCAGGGAGTGGAGAAATAAATTCTGACCAGAAAGCATGCATAAATTAGGGAAGAGAACACTCTTCATGCAGCGTATAAGATTCATATGGTGAGCCCCAAACGCGCCATCACCGAACTTGGTTACGAGCGGGCGCACTTGATGGGGTTCAAGATCCGATCAGCTGGGTGTTATCTGCCCAGTGGTTGTGTGTTATCTGCCACAGCTGCCCGCAACTTCATATCCCCACCCTCTAAATTCGGGACAATAATCCAGAAGATGTAACAACGAATATGGAGGCTTTCTGCCTCTTCATAATTTTGGAATGAGCTCGATAATTCGGGGATGGCAGATAACACGCAACGGCAGATAACATTCCCACGCCGCTGTTCTGCCATCCACAACTACATCTATGTCGTTCCGCTCGTCTACAAAGCCCGGCCCTCGAAATTTTGTCTTTACATTCCTGGAGTAGTCAAGACACACCTCCCTTTGCTTTTTGCTCTGTTGGCGACTGGATTTGCTGGAAAATACACCAAATCGACATTTGAAGCAATGCAGCGACATCTACCCACAAATCTTGCCAGCAGGCCAAAATTGCGCTCAAAAGTGGACGGTTTTCTGTCCTAAATTCAAGTCAACTTCAACTGGGTAAAACTCGGCACTCAGAATATTCCTTGTGCAGCATCTTCACTTTAACCCTACTTTCGTACATCAACGACGTTGTGAACTGGGGAGGGAACACATCTTGTGATTTATTGGACCAGAAGGTGTACTCCCAGTGCGTGTATCATGTCTCTTTTATATTTCTCAGTTTTCTAACACCACTTCATTTTATTTTTGCTTCGTACTATTGGTGCACCCCGTTTGATGTGATTCCGTTACTATCACGCAGATCCACCGCGATCTGGATGCAGACGGTGGTACAAATGGTGAGTGCAGCACATCTGTCAATACTTCTTGTATTTACTTCGGCAGGTCCAGGGCAATATTGAAAATTTGCTGGGGGACTTGGAAGGAGGTATATACTAGACTTATTAATGTTTTTACCCTCTGAATGAGCGGCATGGGATGGTTACACCAAGGAAAAGAGACAGAAATAAATAAAAACAGCACAGCCCTAGGCCACACAGCCACTAAAGGGGTAAGGAAAAAGTGAACGAAGTATAGGGACAGCCACTAAAGAAGTCAGACACAGCCACTAAGGAGACTATTGAAAGGATCGAAATCGGTGCGTCGTTGAAGCTCCTATCCAGAAGCTCAACTAATCAACCAAAATCAAAAGCTTTGTAGATGTGGTTCGGGGTTCGTGTGGCAGGAAACCACAGATGCGAAGATGAAGCAAAATGTGTGTGGTGTAGTCGAAAATTCAATAGTGTGTTCGTCGTCCAAATCCAATCAACCCAACTTCAACCGAAATTCCCGTTCCTTCTGATCCGTTCCTTTAATCCGTTCCCGTTAATCTGTTCCTTCAAATCCGTAAAATCCCTTCAATAATCCTTCAAACAAAAGCGAGCGAGCGAGCGAGAGCGAGAACGCGAGACACAGAGTAGATCTGGGCAAGGTGTATTATTCTTACTACTACATTCCCTGGCCCTTTTATACCTCTAATGTTTGTAGCTAATAAATAGACTGCTACCTAAGCAAACCTAGCACTGAAACATTTAGTTGCTAGGTTTCGGTGCGGCGTTGGGACCCATATCCCTCATCCCTTGACTACACCACTGCCCGTAGTCGACTTTCGACGTGTTCCCCTGGTCGTCTCCACAGTAGCTGAGGCTATGTTGACTACCATACACCTCCTTTCGTCAAAGGCTGTCCGTTGACGCGTTAGAACGCGTCAACCCTTGCCAACCGTCGCATCCAAGACGCGTTTGATCCCAAAACGCGAGAGACCCAACGGTCACGTGACCCTCAGCACTGCCTTTCTGACAGTTAATTTCCGCGGCCGCCACCGTCAACTCCATTGTCTCCCGCACAGGTGAGCGACGCCTGTCCACCCTTTACTCTTGTTTGCCAACTGCCCCTTCCATTGTACCCAGGACCCTCCCGTATTATTCAATCCCCAAATAATAGGTAATGTCCCTGTTTTCTATTATATTTCCTTTGTCTTCCCTTTGTCCTGACGCAAACTCGGCGCTTTTCCAGAGCGCAAAATTGCCCCGCTCATCATCTCCCCTATTCATAAACCTGGACTGTCCTCAGTCCACTGAAATAATTGTTTGGTATACAATCACGGAAGTCTCCGAAAGAACACCCATCAAGGCTGTGCTGTGGGCGCTGTTCCCACCCTTTCTCTCTTGCTTCCGGCCACCACCCCGCTGGCAAGCCCAGCGGCGTGCTAGTTTCCGGGCCCGCTCCCCTCATTCTGGTCTCCAAATCCGACTCGTGCAGACTCCACGTTTGTGCTGTCGTTGACTTCGCGTCGCGACACTAGTTGACTTCATGTCACTAGCTCGTTCTTCTCATGGCTTCGATTTTTTCCTTGGTTGCCGTCTGCTTTGTACACGAACAAGCTGCTAACTTCTCCCCATAGTTCTTTTCTCGTCGGGGTCCCAGCTGTTTTGCCTCCCTGTCTTCGTCCCGTTCCCTCGTACAGGTGCGAGGCATTATTCTCGTGTCGTCCATTCTCTTATTGACACCCATTGTTTTGCACAGCCCTGTTGTTTGAGCATAAAACTCCGCCGCCGCCACTTGCCCCTCATTCCACGCCGTTTTTCCCCACTCTAATTCCCCCCCTTTTTTTTTTTTTTTTGTACATACTTTCGCCACCATCTCCATGGCCTCTTCATCGTCTGATTCCTCCTCCGGCTCCGCTCGCTCCGTATTCGACCATCCGCGCCGGGCACTTCTGCCGATGCCACCTTCGTCTCATTCCACGCCGTCGATTCCTGATGGCTTTGTCCTCCCGGTCATTCCTCCGGTTAATGATCCCCTTGTTGTTATCTACGACGCCCACGGTCATCGTCAACTTCCTCACGTATCCGATTCTCCGCTCGGCATCGACGATGGGAGAGTTTTGAAGCTGATAGAGCATCAGCCAATGGTGCGTGTTTCATTTCTCCTTCTCGTCCGCAACCTTAATTTTCTTCAAGGTTATCCCCAAATGCGCTAATTGCGCTGAAATGGGCGTCGCTTGTTCTTTTACCGAGGCCGGGGTCCCATGCCCTCCTTGTTCCGTCCTAGGCATCCCGGACTGTAATTGGGCCGACCCGTTTTGGTTTATCGAGAACCTCCAGCGCTGCCGCGACCTCTATCTCCTTGACGAACGCGACGGTCTTGTAAAGGCCGTTCGTGACAACCGCCTCGCTCCTTCCTTGTTTGGTGCGCCGCTCCCTTTACTTCGCCCGCGGCTTACTAACCTCTTTCCCTGGTTTTCTAGACCGCGAGTTCGAGCGGGTTCAGGCCTGGTTCTACAGCGGCGCCGAGGGCGCTATTTCTCGTTTCCTGGTGCGTGTCCTTCCTGCTCTTTTATCCTCGTCTCCTCATCGCGCTTCTAGGTGAATTCCCGCGCCACCCGTGATATCGCCGTTCGGGGATATCATTCACTTGCCGCTGCCTCTGACCCCGCCGTCCTTCTCCGCTTCCTCGCGCTCGGCGTTGAGACCCGAGTCCATCCCCTCGTTCTGCAAGTTGTCGGGGAGCGTTTGCAGTCCCTTTTTGGTGCTATGTTGTCATAGATTTGCGTCCTATACGCGTGCCGTTCCCTACTTATTTTATGCTTCGTTTTTCTTGTACTTTGTTGTAGCTCCTTCTTCTTGTAGCTTATCTTTCTTGAATAAACATCCCTCGGGGATTCGGCGCAACGATGTACTTTTTGAGGTCTTGTTCTCGGACCGAGGCGCTTCCCGAAGGGGCACGCCGGGATTAATCGTGTGAAAACCGGTCGAAACATTTCCGTGTTTCAATCGTTCCGCCTTCCTGCTACCTGCCTATCTCACAGGCTCTTGGTACGTGTCCTCGTTTCTTGTTGCGATGCCCGTGGTTAACGCTTTTGTTGTTTCATGTTGTCTACACGTTTGCATTTCACATTTTTGAAACGCCACCTTCATCGCGAAATTTTCTCCATTGTGGATACGTGTCCTACGTGTCCTTGCGGAATTTTCCCATTGTCCCTCCCCTTTTCATATGTCTCAACTGTCCCAGTTGGAGCAGCTATAAAGGTGCGTTCGTTCATCGTCATTTCTTCATTCCCCTTCCAGTCTAACTCCCAACTTTCAACTGCTGGTTCAGTTCGCCTTTTTCTCAACATGGTTTCCGTGCTCCCTGGCTCTCTTTCCAAAGTCGACGAGGCCGTGGTCCGCAAGCTCTTCAAGATCGTCCATGCTACCAAATATGAGGATCCTGTTGATCAGGACGCCTTCCTCGTTGAATCCGCCAACACCGTTGTGAGTTTCTTCTTTTACTCCGGTATTTTATTTTATTTTCTCCTTTTCTGCAGCTCCAGTTTCGTCCTCAAGTTGCCTCCTTCGTGCTTATCCCTGAGCTTGGCGAATGCGTATTCTCCATTCGCGCAATGATGCACGCTAGTAGCGCGCGGCTTGGTACTCCATTCAGCGACGCCTTTGTTTCCATTCAAGATTTCGCCGGCGAGATCCTCCGCAAGCGTCAAAACGTTCCGGGAGCGCAAGCGCGCCAATGCCGACCGTATCCGAGTAGCTGAAGGGATGGCCGCTAGCGCTGAGCGCCGTGCCGCTCTTGAGCACGCCTCAAACCTTAACACCAAGGTCTTGTTTTTATCCCTTTCATTCGTGCTTCCTTTGTGCTGATTTATTTTCTACCCAGCCACCGGCCTCTCCCGACGAGGATGCCGTCTCTATTCCCTCGAGCAGTGACGAGTCTGACGCGGGACGAGCCCCTGCGTGTTGCTATGGTGCGTATTTCTTTTGCCCTTATCTTATTCTTCTTCACCTAACTCCAAGCAGAATCCTCCTTCGAGCCCCATCAAGGTCGATCCTAGCCAGGCCCAGCCCAGTTCTCAGGGTAAGCTCCGTCCTGCCTTCCTGTCCACCTTTTCTTTTCATTACTTATAGTGTGTTCAGCTGTTCTTTTATCGCCTCTCGGTGAACTCGGCTTTCGTTTGGGCAGGTTGACGTTGGGAGCGCCGCATCACGTCCCCGTTCGTGCCTTTCTATTTTTAGTCCTTGGTGATGGTGTTGAACCTATTCTCGTTTCCAGCCCAGCTCTCCGTTATCACCAAGCCTCTCCCTACCGGACCTCGTGCCGGACTTCACCCTGGTCAACACCGACTCCCGTAAAAGGCGGCGGGTGGAAGCGGGGGAGGACAGTTCATCGTCAGCCGGTGGGCATTTCTTTTTACTTCAACTAATTCTTCTTGGTTTTATTAACCTTCCGATTCCAGCGGACCTTCCCTACGCACGCCCCAGTCGTCCAGTGCAACACCCTCCAGCTCGTTCCTCGTCCGTTCGGCCTGCCCCCCACCTTCTCCGAAGACCAGGTTCGTCGACGACTGGCTGCTGTCCAGGCCGAAATGCGCCCGTCTCGCCTCGGCCAGAAGGAACTTTATTGGCAACTCCAAGCCCTCCGTCAACCCGAACCGGTTGATCCGCCATCCCTTCCACAAGTACGTCCCCTTCTTCTTTATCCTTTCTATTTTTATTTTTATTTTGACCCTTGTTCCTCAGGAAGGTTAAAGCGTTGCTATACTGGCACCGCCTCCGACCACCTGGTCGCCCTTTGCCCTTTTGTGTGAGTCTCTGGACTGGACTCCGCGACCGTATATAATTTATGACTTGTACCCTCGTATACCCAATATTTATTTCAGGCGCCGGCGCCTTCTTGTTCTTATTGGAATATCTGAGTCTTTTATTCTTCGTCGAGCTCTTCAGCCCCATGTGGCTCCGAGTCCTCCCGATTGAGTTTTCGCATCGAGACACCTTCGAATTGCAAGTCCTTGCCTCCAAGGTGTCTGGCTCGTCTTCTATTTCGTCTAACGTCTCCTTCGACACATCTATAAGCTCCTCAATGTGCGGCCCGATGGTGAGTTTCTGTCTTTGTTGGTACGGAATAACCTGAATTTCCCAATCTTTTTCTGCCAGACTGCGCCGTTAAACTCGCACACGATGTACGCACCGCCTCTCGTCCTTCTAACCACCACTAACGGTCCCCACCAGCGATCCCTATTCCTCCCGCTCAGAGATCCTTCGTCGACTGTGTTCCTCACAAGTACGACGTCTCCTGGCTCGAACTCATAATTTTTAATAACATGTTTATATTTTTCAGCGTATTCTTCCGCGCTTTTGACTTTGATTGCGGCCATCCTGCCCGCATTTCTTCAACATGGACGGCGTGCTTGGCCAGCGCGCGAGCGCGAAGCCCCACCAGCTCATCCGTGGATACCAGATGATCTGGGTACTCGGCGATCCACGTTGCTTCTGCAACATCGAGCGGTAAAACTGGATGCGCGCCGCATACCGCAAAATACGGTGAGCACCCCATCCCTCTACGCGTCGTTACACGATCTGCCCATAACACCTGGTGCAGGAAGTAAAACCATTGGTGTAAATTTCCACCGGTGGCTTTATATAATGACTGGCGCAGGTCCCAATGACCTCTCTCAACAACCCCATTGGATTGCGAATGGTACGGCGATACTCTTATCCCGTGTATCCCGTACTTATCTTTTAGCCATTCCATCGCGGCGAGGAACGGGGTTCCATTGTCCGTGACAATCCACGTCGGGCATCCCCACCGACAAATTACATCCTCGAGCAAGAATAGTCCTATATTCTTTGCTGTCTGCTCGCGCAATCCCCGCGCTTCCAGAAACCTGGTCAAACGCGCATCTTGCGTCCACGATGTAACCGCACTGATTCGACTTTTCAGACATGTGCATCACATCGGTGTGAATTTTCTTGAAGATACTAGGTGTCGCCGAGATGACCGGTGGTGTTTTCCAAAATTGCAAGTTGGCGTTTCTGACAAAGTCGGCAGCTTTTTATATACCACCGTACGTCGCCTTCAAGATCCGGCCACCAGAACCTCTGCTCCAGCAGCGAAGTCGTAGCAAAAACCTCCGCGATGCCCGAGCGCATCATGCGCCGCGCGAATCATATACATGCGGTGCTCCTTTTGCACAACCAGTCGACTCGGTGAGTCCCTTTCTCTCCTGCACAGCTTCCCTTCTTTGACAAGAAGAACCTGGAAGCGTAGCGCACAAAATGTTTATATTCTTGCTCGCCCCGTATCTCTTCGGGACAAGTTAAAGGATCCTTCAACCATTCCGCTATCAGGAGTATTTTCTCGTCCTGACGGCGCGCTCCCTTTGCTCCGATGTTCCTCGTCGTATGGCTCTCTTGCCTCCTCCTCATTCCGTAGGCTTCCATCCGGTAACATCCCCGTTTCGACATCAGTTACTTGAACGTAAGCTGGTACGATAGTCCCTCCGCTTCATGGCATTCTTTTACATACTCCTCCGTTAGCCGCTGGTCCGACCGCGCCAGGATTAACTCGCTGTCGAAGTCCCGTATGCTGGACGCCGCCCTCCTGATTTCTTGTAAGTACCCTCCACGGGTATCAATCTCATGCTGAAATTCCTCTAGTTCCAATGGCTGTTCCCCAAGTAGTCCCATTCTTCGTGCCTACTTGGTGGCCCGTTTGGTTCCACATCTTCATCGTCAAACCTCGGCCACTCCTCATCTCCCGGCTGCGCTCTCGTCTCGACAGTCCATCAGGTGGGAAGTTAACGCCCTTGGTATGTTTAAGTTTGAACTTGAACATTAATATCTGCTCAATCCAACGGTTTTATAGTTGCGTTGGGTCCCATACCCGGGTTGTTCAACATCCCCTGGATGTACTTGGCATCCATCTCGACCACCAATCGCCGGCAGCCAAGCAGCCAATACTGCATCGATTCCAACGCCCGCTTCAAACCGTACAACTCCCGCTTTGGTTGAGAGAATTCCGCCTCTCGCCGATTTAGAGTTATTGACGCGAATTTAGCGTAGTACCTTTTCTTCGGGTCGTGAGGGTCGGTCTGGTAGATTGAATACCAACCGCCATCCAAGATGTGTCGACAGCGAGGACTATGTCCGAGTCCCAGTCGTAGTTGAGCGGTTTCAGGCAAGGTGCGTTTCCTAACGCCAGTTTCAACCTCTCCATCGCTGACTCCTGTTCCTCGCCCCATTCAAACTCCACATCCTTGCGCGTCATTTTCTGTATCGGTCTGGACAGCAACACGTAGTCTTTAATGAACATGCGCATTACTCCCACCGTACCCAGAAACTGTCGTACCTCCGATACGTCCTTCAACGGCGGCCATCTCAAGACGACCCCGATCCTATCTGTGTCGGGTCTCCTTCCTTTAAACGAGCATAAAATGCCCCACCACAAAGAACTCCTCCGCACACAGTACCGATTTGGCGCCCGAAAAGGTACCTCCGCAATATTTCACGCGTTGAATTATCCTATTCAAGTCTGCGAAATATTCCCAGATAAATCGGCGAATGCCCGAGTTCTCCGATAGTGTTTCGCAGCCGCCCTCTGGTAACTCGTAGCGCGATCCTGGTCCCCGGATAGGCACATCGTCGATGTAGGGCATCGTAACATGTGGTATTTCTTCTTGCAAAATATACGTGACGTCGTCGTGAAATATTGGCACACTATTTGTCCACCCCTGCGGGAGTTTGACGAGTCTGAGCGCCCCGAACGGTGTCTGGAAAGTGGTAAAGTCCCTCGATTTTTCCGCGATGTCCCGATGATCATAGCCCGAGAATAAATCAAGGCAACCACCACACGCTCTCCCTGCGAAGTGGTTTGCCAATTCCTCCGTCGCTGGCGGTAACCCCGAGTGAGCTATGGTGACTGCGTTTAACGGTTCCAAGGCATGCACTAGCCGGATGCTCCGTCCATCCTTCTTCAATACCCCAAAAAACTTGCTTCGATACGAAGCGTTTGAAGGTTCGTAGACTCCCGCATCCAGACGCTTTTTAATAATTTTGCAGAATTCCTCTAGTTGCCCTCGAGGGATGGGGATACTACGCTCAACCCATGCCTCGTGCTCCACCAGCGGGAATTCTACTGGTGGGAAGAAATCCTGGCGGAAGCTTCCCCGCTCCTCGTCGTTCCACGCGAAAGCCTGTTCATGGCTGCTAATAATTTCGTGTAGCGCTTTCATTTCTTCCGGCCACAGGAACTCCCCATGCCGCTTTTCAACGTCTTCCTTCCTCTCCGCTGTGTACCGCCCCTTCGGTTCAAATTCTCTCGGCTTCGGGTTCAACATCGGTAATCCTTCCAGCGGATCACCCTTTATTTCCCGTCTGATTCGATATTGATCCGGCAGCTCGGTGTACACAGGCCGGACTTTAAGCCCGACCGGTTTATATTTCTTTCCCGCAAATACCGATACTGATGCCTCGGCAGTTTCCTCTTCCTCCTGTGACTCAGGACAGGCGAAGTTAACCACCTGCATGCAATCGCAGCGCACATCCGTGTCTGCCGAGTGCCAGGTGCGTCCTTTCTGCTCCTCCTTCCTGATGTCCTTGTATCGCTTCACAGGTTTAACCAGGATATTCGCGAACACCTTGTGCGGAATTCCTCCTAGCTCCTCGACGTTCTGTGTTCGATACCCATCGAACAGATTGGTCGCAACCTCATCCTCTTTCAACCCTTCTGCATCCCTCGAAGCTGCTACGTACGCCTCTATTATTTTCTCCGCCGTCATTAATCCTCCCCTAGGCTGGTAAATCCTCTCGATCTTGACTTCTTGCTCGTCGTCAAATCCCAGAATAAACGCCAACTCCTCTCCTTGACCTGGCACGGTCAGATCCTCGAGGGTCTGCGAAAAACCTGCTGAGAGGTTCCTTGGCGAACCTCTGGTGCTTTTGTTTTATTTTCCGGGTTGGGTTCCTCCTTAATGCGGTCGTAGGTCGGCACGGTCCACGAACGCCCCGTGTTTGGATCTGTCAGCGTTAAGAGCTGACTTCCCCACTCATGGTTTGTGCGGCTCTTCGTTAATACGTCGAATGGCCTTCCCAGCAACACCTTGTACGCTGGCTCACGGATGACGTGAACTTGAAGGTACACCTTCAGTTCACCCCATCGGAAAGGTACGTTCCTAGCTAGTCCCATGGACTTTTCGAGCTGCCCATTGGCGCTCTGCATAAATATGTTGATGTTGGGATCCCAGACTAGTCCGCACGCAGCGCCTGCGCGAGCGATGTTGAGACAATCTGAGAGCCCGAGTCCAGCACGCATTCGACAGGGCCTTGGCTGTTGATGTACGGGAAGGTGACCCGCAAAGGTACCGAGTCGCGTGCGACATATATCTGCTTAGGTTCCTCCCCGCCGCTCAATCCTTCCAAGTATTGCAGGTATGGGTCCTGCGCGATCATCGATCCTGCAGGCAACCCTTCGACCTTCTGCGTAGTCACAAAGACTTCTTGCACCTCAGGTAAGTCCCCTACTTCAATCGCGTCGCACATAAGCTGACTGTCCATCTCCGCCAGGTTCACCATCTTAGGAGTTTCAACCTCCACCGCATCCGAGGGTCGACTCGGCTCTTGCTCCTTTATCGGCTGCCGTGTACGAGTAAGTTGAAGCTTTTCTCCTTCCCTGAGATCTCTGCTCATCCCGAACAGATCTCCCAATTTAACAGTAACTTCTGTGTTGTTGATGCGCTCCAGAAGTTCATCGGCGAGTCCCTCTCTTTGAACCGGCGCTTTTAACTCATACGCCCTTCTCGAGTCATCCAAATACCGCCGCTCTGTTTTGCTTTCGGACGCCGGCGAGGTTCGGGCCCCAGCGCCTACCGGCTGAACAATACGATACGGTAAATCCCGAATTTTCTTTTCAATATTCTCGGACTTGTTTCCCTCCAGAGGCTTAGAGACATTCGGTCTCGTCCGCACCTCCATCCTTGGGGCCTCTAAAAATCCTGCTCCGGCGGGTCCGCAAATCCTACGGTGCGTGTTTTGCTCCGTGTCTGAACACACTGATCTTGAGCAGCGCCACCCATCTTCATCATGTTGAAGACGGTGCGTCCCAATTCCTCCATGTTGACTGTGGGTGTCGACTCAGCTTGGTTCGCGAAGGGTTGAACCTGCGCCTGCATTTGCATGGTTGGCGCGGGCTGGTTGAAAGATGGCGGCGTCCGGGTCTGGACTTGGTTGAGCTTGACGCGCAAGGTGCGCACTTCGTCCCTGAGCGTGTCAAACTCATCCTCCAAAGCCCCTCCATAGAACGTCTCGTTATAGTGTTGCCCCGCAGCGCCCTTCCGCTGCCAATATTCCTCCACCCGAGTCGCCGCTGGTCCCCTTCCTCGGGGAATGTATCCTCCATCTGCCAGCCTCTGCTGCCCATCCTCAACCACAATCCAACCCTTGTGGATGTGGGCCGCCTTAACCGTGCATTCCTTCGCGAAGTGGTCTTGACCGTCGCAGTAGTAGCACACGCTACGCTGCATCGGGGCACCATACCCAGCGCCGTATCCTCTATTGTACTGCCTATCCGGGCTGTACGTAGCGGGCGGGCTGTTCCTGGCTCCCTGGTCGCGTGGTTCAACCTCATCTCGAGGCGGACTAGCGCTTTTGGAACTTTGAAATGCCTTCAATAATTCCTCATGCGCCGCCTTCGACTGCTTCTGAGCAATTATCAGAGCATCTCTCAGCCCTGATAGTTCTCCTCCAAGCTCATCAATCCGCGCGTCTCTGCGCTCTATTTTGACAGTCGGGAATCGGTCCGAGCGTTTATACTCGGGCTCGTCTTCTTCTCCCCACGTTGTCTCCGCGCTACCTTTGTTGGCTAGTCGCTCCGCCATCTTGATCAACTCGTCCAAGAGGATCGGGTCCTCTTTTCGGTGGTCAACCGCGTTTGGTTGAGCTGGTGCAGGTGCGTTGCCTCCCAATTGAAGCAAGTCTTCTTTTATTAAATTCCGCGTGTTGATCGCCATCCTCAACGTCTCTGCGAATCCTCGCTCGAGCGCGTCAAGGTAGCGCCTACAGGCTTCCTTGTTTAATATAATCGCCGGCGCCTTGCTGAGTTTTGTGACCAGCGCGCGGTAGCGCATTCCAAAGCGCTTCAACCGCCCCTCCTCGCTGCGCTTAATCATCCTATTCTCCTCACACAACCTAACCAATTCCTCCAAAGTCCCATCCAGTCCTCCTTCACCTCTGGATACGCTTTCAAGACCGCCTTCTTGAACTCCGCGTACGATGTCCCCGCCGCGTATTCTTGCAGCGCCCGCCAGATCTCGCGCTTCTTGGCCGGGAGATAACTGGTGATTAACCTCTTCATCTCCTGCTCGTCCGTGATCTGAGCCAGGTTGATGATATCATTGACCTGCTCGATGAAGTCCTGCAGATCCTCTTTATCCTCCGTCGCGAACTTAGGGACGTTCGATTCCCAAGGCCGCGGAACTTTGAAGCTCGCTACACCGGTTCCAGCCGGTGCTTGCTGTACGTTCGCCATTGTTGTTGTAGTGTCGGGTGTGATGGGTCTGAGAATAAATCCTAGATCCACCGAATCTTCTTCGTCAAAGTCTGGTTCAACGTCGAACAGGGACTCGTCGCCGTAAGGTAACTCGTCTAATGAATGCTCTTCGCTGTTAACAGTCCTGGCGTCGCCTGCGATGCCTAGATGGTTCTGCTCCGTTCTTCTTCTTGCTGCGTACGCTGTCAAGCGTGCGCGTACTCGTTCTCTAACCTCGTCTCTCCCTCGTTCGATAGGTGCTCGCGCCGAATTTCTGCCCGCAGAAATGTTGGTGTAAGCGATAGCTGTTGAGCTAGTTGAAGATCGTGACCAGCACAATCAAGTTTGTATCAAATGAACCACCCCTCGCGGTGGGCTCCAGATGAAAGGATCGAAATCGGTGCGTCGTTGAAGCTCCTATCCAGAAGCTCAACTAATCAACCAAAATCAAAAGCTTTGTAGATGTGGTTCGGGGTTCGTGTGGCAGGAAACCACAGATGCGAAGATGAAGCAAAATGTGTGTGGTGTAGTCGAAAATTCAATAGCGTGTTCGTCGTCCAAATCCAATCAACCCAACTTCAACCGAAATTCCCGTTCCTTCTGATCCGTTCCTTTAATCCGTTCCCGTTAATCTGTTTCCTTCAAATCCGTAAAATCCCTTCAATAATCCTTCAAACAAAAGCGAGCGAGCGAGCGAGAGCGAGAACGCGAGACACAGAGTAGATCTGGGCAAGGTGTATTATTCTTACTACTACATTCCCTGGCCCTTTTATACCTCTAATGTTTGTAGCTAATAAATAGACTGCTACCTAAGCAAACCTAGCACTGAAACATTTAGTTGCTAGGTTTCGGTGCGGCGTTGGGACCCATATCCCTCATCCCTTGACTACACCACTGCCCGTAGTCGACTTTCGACGTGTTCCCCTGGTCGTCTCCACAGTAGCTGAGGCTATGTTGACTACCATACACCTCCTTTCGTCAAAGGCTGTCCGTTGACGCGTTAGAACGCGTCAACCCTTGCCAACCGTCGCGTCCAAGACCGTTTGATCCCAAAACGCGATAGACCCAACGGTCACGTGACCCTCAGCACTGCCTTTCTGACAGTTAATTTCCGCGGCCGCCACCGTCAACTCCCATTGTCTCCCGCACAGGTGAGCGACGCCTGTCCACCCTTTACTCTTGTTTGCCAACTGCCCCTTCCATTGTACCCAGGACCCTCCCGTATTATTCAATCCCCAAATAATAGGTAATGTCCCTGTTTTCTATTATATTTCCTTTGTCTTCCCTTTGTCCTGACGCAAACTCGGCGCTTTTCCAGAGCGCAAAATTGCCCCGCTCATCAACATATCAAGCAAACACATTGGCGGACGTACCTCCGCACAATCAGCTGTAGACCTGAGACCGCTGCCGCGTCCCTGCGTGTCGAGGCGCACAAATTAAAATGCAAGCGTATACCCCTGGTCGTCAAATGGAGGACAATCTGCGACACCGCACCCAGGACTCGGAGACCGTAGCAGAATGAATGATCACATGACCACGACACTGAAGTCCGAATATTCACTCGAGGGGCAGTTCTGCGCAGCGCGTACACGTGGTACGGTGCGCGAGGAGGGCCGAAAAATACGTACCCAACTACAGAGGCTCGACGGCCGAATATCACAACCAATAGCCCCACTTGCGAACGTACTCCTGTTGGAAAAATGCGGTTCGAGCCTGACACGAACAGAACACGCAGTTCAGATTCGTGGTTCCGGTTATCGCAGAACCTGAACACGTTTGACCAATCGCAAGGAGCGCTCGGAATTTTCCGAACACCGACCTGAACAGCAACATTCGGGATGTTGACAGTTTTTCAAGGTCCTGTCGTTTCCGCGAGCTATTAGCAATAGCCACAAATTTGGCTTAGCGTGCACGCGCCCGCCAAAAAACTCTAACAGGTTTGAGCGCCACGAATTAAAAAAAAATTGGGGCTTATATTTTTTTCGGGGGATTCTGACAACCTTTTCACGTTCGTTCGTGTCAGTCATTTCTGGGAGCTATTGGCCGCCGCGAGGTCCCTGTGAAGGCAGACCATTCTCGCAGTCAATCGGATGTCATGGATAGATAGTGCGTCACATTTTGCGTAGTGGAATTTGGGGTTTTGTTTTCGAGGGATGTTGATAGTTCCAGAAGCTATTAGCCGCGTGCAGATGGTCCTGGCCATTCTCGCAGTCACTTGGATGATGGATGTCATCTGTTGGAAACACTTCGAATGCTAGTGGATACTGCGCCACATATGACCGCGTCGGTGCGGTTGTTTAAAAACAAGATTAGATTAAAGAACGTATCGGGGTTTTTCCATGAACGCCGAATGGACACACTGGTATTTGATTTGACGCGTTCTATGGTGGGACATGAATGAGGTACGGTGGCACTCCCGGAGAAGCGCGGAGGGAGAGAATCCACGTATGCACTCGAGCAATTCCACGAATCGGCACAACGGGAAAGAACATTCGCTCGAAACGGAAACGGAAAGGCTGGGAAAGGGCGGAATAATTAGAGGGGCAGTCATGGATTGCAGCCTGAGGTCAGCAGCGACGACACACCAGTTATTTTAGCTGCGTTTCGTCGTGAGCTGTGCTGTCGATGTCGGAATTGCTAGAGGGTTTTCATGAACTCCACTCCACGAACTCCACGAATGCACCCAATGCGGCCCGGGCGCGCGAAAAGGGAATCAGCGGGAACGCCTGACGCGCCCGAGCGCACACGCGAGCACCGGCGCCGTCATGCATCCGCATTCGCATTCGAACACTGGCACAACGCCGTCATCATTCGTGCACCGAGAATAGACAAAGCGCAGAGATGCGAATTCTCCGGGGGCTGAGGGGTCCCTGGATACAGACCCCGTTATTTTAGGTGTGTTTCGCGGTGAGCTGCTGTCGAAGTAGTCGTCCGTGCGAATTCGGATTCGGATTCGGATTCGGAGTCAGGAGGGGGCGGATGCGCCGCTATGGTGTGGTAGCGCGGAGTCCGAGTCGTGGTGTGGCCATTTAGATGCGCGTGTGAGCGGTGGATACGAGATCTAGAAGCGAGAGGAAACGAGAAGCCTGGGAGATAGACAAGCGGCCGGAAGAACCCGAGGAGGGAGAAACCTTTAGGCTTTAAGCTAGAACACTTGAGGAGCGGGGGAAAAAAACATGAAGAGCGGGAAATGCGGAAGGACTCGGAGCAGGACGAGGTTTGCGCAGGATATCGATGACGCACCGCTGGACCGAGTCCGCGAATGCGCCAATGTAGCTGGCGCTCGAAAAGGGACTGGAACGCCCGTGCTCGAAACGTCAACGGAAAGGGAAAAACTGGGGGGGTGCGGATGCGGCTCGAAACGAGAAGATAGCCCGCGGACGCGACGGGGCACGCAAGGTGTGGATGTACATAGGAAGTTGACGCTACCTAACAGGCTCGAAGGGGAACGCGAGCATAGGCGTCGTCATGCGCCTAGATGGCGAACTTGAATTCCGAATTCGAACAATGAGAAGAGACAAATTTAAAGAAGAGAAATCGCCCGGGGCCGGCGTGGCGTGGGTGTTGCTGGACACGGGCACTTGCTATTGAATGAATAGAGGACGCAAGTCAGCCAGCACAACCTGTGTGACTGTGAGGAAATGATTTTAGCCGCGTTTCGTCACACGCGCTGTATTAATACTGCGTCGTGCAGTAATGGCGAGGAAGCCTGCGTTGCCATTCATGCGGAACGATCCGCGCCGGAGATTGCGGGTGTGCCAAGGTGTTTGTTGTTGCAACGAGTGGTTGAACTTCGTGCATCCATCGCGTCGAACACCTTCGAACACCTTCGAACAGTTTCCAACACGAAGAACACCTTCGGCGGCTTCTCATTCTCCCGCGATTGGCGGCGCGGCGGTGCGTGCTGTGCGGTGTGTCGGATGTGGGGAAATAAGAATCGGATGTGAAGGTGTCGCGCTGTCAGGCTGAGATCCGAGTCCGAAGGTGTGTTCGAGGATGGAGATAGCACGCGTAGGGGAACGGGGATCGACAGCGCGGACATAGCGGGTGCGGCGGCGACCTGTTTCGCCTGTGTGTTCCTTGAGAGTCGAGGCACGCTCCGTTCGGATTCAGCCAGAGATGATAATCGGGAGCAGCCTCGATCAATGCGTGATCCATTTTTGCAATCGACGCCACATCTCCAGATTCAACTTATTCGGAGTCCCCATTTCATTCGCGACTTGTCTTCTTCACGCCGCTAGTCCCAACTGGGCAACGCAGAATAACTTAAAGTACGCCAACGTCTTACAGGATTTCTTGCTGCTGACCGGAATGCTGCCCCACCGGACCCCCCCCGGCCCGCACGCTGCAGACCACAACCACCTCCACCCGCGGCTCCCCAGCATCCGCCAGCTCCATCCCTACCTCCCCCCCATGGCCCAAACAGCGGCCCCGCCCCAGCCCCAGCCCGACCACCCACACGTGCCAACGTCCGACGCAGACCGCGCCGACGAGCACGAACACAACGACAACGACGGCCAGCCGCCAAAGAAGCGCCGCTTCCGCCAGCCGCTCAGCTGCACCGGTGTGTCATATATACATATACCCCTGCATCCACCCCCAACGCTGATGCTTGGCGAACAGAGTGCAAGCGTCGCAAGATCCGGTGCGACAGGTGCGTGCACTGACGGCATCCGCGTCGCGTCAGCACGTACTTATGGCATCCCTTACTTGTAGGAACCAGCCGTGCACACCGTGCGTGCGTCGCGGCGACCAGGCAAAGTGCCAGTGGTATGTTATTGAGCCTGCGTGAGTTCTCCCCCTTTTTTCTGTTTCCTCTTCCATCGCGCCCGCGACGCGTCTCTTCTCACTTTCGCGGCGTCACGTTTCACGTTGTGCTTTCCGTGTCCCATGTTGCATCCGCGCAACTCTTCTCTGCGTTCAATTTCTCTCTGTCCACTTCCCTAGTAGCTTTCCATACCCACACCCACATCCCCTCCGTGCCTCCCATTCCCGCCCCCCATTCCACCTCCCTTCATTCATTCTCCTTCCCATCCTATCTATACCACACAGCCGTAGTGGTGCGTCCAAATCGCTGCACCACGCCCATGGCGATGCCCCACCCCGCCCCACGCCCTCTCCCTCCATTTCATTCTAGCGTGATTATCCTCCGTTCCTTTCCCCGCGCCACGGCTTGCCGTATACTGCGTGCCCCTGTCTACGTTTAGTTCCCTAGCCTCCCATTTTATCTCACTGATTTTTCATTCTTCTCTTCTCTTCCCACCACACCTCCCCTCTGTTTTTTATTCCACCACAAATAGCCCCTCCCTTTCCTATCTATCGCCCTCACTAGCCTCCCACATCTTCTCATTTCACTTTTCCCTCCTTTTCTCCTCTTGTTTTCCACAACTTTGAACTAACCCCTCCCCCTCTTAGAACGAGAAATACGTCTTTCGCGCGGAACACGACGCGCTCCGCGCGCGCGTCGACGCACTCGACGCGCTCGTGCACGGCCACCAAGTGCCCTCCCCCTCCCTCCCCCTCTCGCATCCGCACTCCCATCCGCATCCCCTCCCACCTACTTTCCGCCCCTTCACGAGCCACTCCTCAACCTCCACGACCGCCACGCCCACCAAAGCGCAGCACCCCGACCATTTGTACCAGGCGTTGCGCACCCACTCGCCGCGTAGTTCTCCCGTAACGCACGAGGCGCGTATCTCACCCACGGAGGCCCTAACGCGTATCTCGCCGGTGGGGGCACGTAACGAGGAGAGAACCCGAGACACCGCGGCGCGGCCAAAAAATCGCTCCGCGCAGGCGTGCCACTCCCAGGGCGCGCGCCTGCGCGCGCGTGGCGAGCCCTGGGCGGCGCGGCTGTGTCGCCCACTTCGCACTCGCTATCTGCGTACCCTTCGCTTCGTACCATGCTTCGTCCGGGTGTCCTGGAGGAAGAGAAGGAGGAGAGAAGGCAACGGCGGAGGGAGAGAAGGAAGAGACGCAAGAGAGCAAGGGAGAGACGAGCACGGCACGTTCCGCGTCGACGTTAATATGCACCCGTCGCCGCCCCTTTCGTCACCCGTGTATGCCCACCACCACGCGCAGGAGGCGTACGCACACGGGCAAGGTACCCACCGCATATGTTGCGCCGCTCCAGCTTCGGCGGTGGCGGGGGGGAATTGTTGTTGTCCCGGAGGCCGAGTTCCGATCGAGTGCGAGTCGACATATTATCGGAGACGCTTCCCTGGCCGAAAGGCGCGCGAGCTACTCCGCCCCTGGTCCTGGTGGATCTCCTCGCTGCGGCGGTCCAGCAGTAGTGGGGGCTCGACTTGCACGGCGATCAGCAGCGCCACGCGAGCATCTGGCGCTTCTGAGCCCGCCCGCGGAGGGTTGGGGACGGGGAAGGGGGTATTGAGTTTGAGTTTAAGTGTGCGGGTGGGTGCACCGCGTCTTTTTTCTGTTCTTTTCCTACGTCTTCCTCTATTTCCTATTTCGCCTTTTTGCTATCCTATCTTGTTTTCGTATCTATTATCTATTCGGGTCATTTCCTCTTTCTCGTCTCTCCTCCCGTCTGTAACTATCAATCATCGCACTCACGATCGAGCAGCTGCATCTGTATCTGTATACCCTGTCCATAGCATACCCGCGCACACACCTCCCCTAGTAGCACCTATTAGTAGCATAGCATCCCACTCTAGCCCTGACTCTGCGTTCATCTCTTTCTGACTTATAGATCTCGAATGCGTCCCGGCCCTTTGCGCCCTCGAGAAGGGTTTTTCGAAGGAGAAGGCGAACGCGCGTAAGCCCACGCAATTTCTCGCCCGCGACGTATCTCCCGCCAGCTCCGACCCCACATTATTACCCTTTGTGCTGGCGCTGTATCGCGACTTCGTGAGTTGTCTCCATCTCGTTATTTTTAAAAAAATCTTTGAATTATAACCGTCTTGGGCTGTGTGGATCCGGAGTCCTTTTTTTTTTTTTGGCTTTCGTTGACTCGCACTTTGACTCGTTTTTTGCCCATGACTCATATATGATCTGTTGTGTATACTACTAGTAACTTTGAACCTGCTACAAACAAATGTTAACGCTGGGAATGTGGGGTGGCTGGGTGAATTGAAACAAGTCCTTCTGGGATACCCTAAGAAGAGCACGTTGTTTTCATTTTGGTTTCAGGTTACCAGCTATTTCTGCACAAATCTTGAAAATGGGAGAGAGCTCAGAGAAGAATGCGGTGTTTTAGACAGGGTCGTGCATCAAAACGTAGGTTCGGATCATTCCTGCCGTTCATTGTTTGTTGATGCGACCTCAAACTCTGGGTACGAGCCGCACGACCTTAGCTAAGTTGCCGTCGAGACCATATCCCCAGTTTTTGCATTTTTGCGGATGTGCTGACCTTTCAGCCCGAGTATCCTGAGAAAATTGGCGGCTGTCCGAATGTGTCTCTGCCCGACTCACCACTCGAGATGACCGTCTTCCTCGAGGCGATCTTGGACTACAAGTACGCACACAGCCGTCTTGTCGAGTTTGCACAGTTCATGATCGATCCGGACAGATTTTTCCAAGAATATCCCGTTCAAAAAACCCGCGAGATCTGTGGCATCCTGCGCCACCATCGTTGTGATCACTCGCGGGGCGTTTTCTTTTCCGTTCCCCGCTAACTTACTATCAACATCGAAGGTTCATTCCCCGACCCGGGTTTTTTTGTTTTGTTTGATATACAGAAGTTGCTTTGATCAAGGAGATACCTAACCAAGGGTGTGAATCTCCATCGTACAAAGTGCTATTTTTAGCATCCTTGCCCAATCGTTTGTTGACCATGGTATTGGCCCTTAGGTCCGCCCGTCTTGCTGTTGTACAAGCCCGCAACGTCCGATAATCTCATCGGGATCTTCAATCATGGCCAGAGGTATAACTCGTGTCCTGGATATTTCCGGCACCCCTGGTCGTTCAGTTTCCGCACGGAGGCTGACGTCGCTCAAATAAGCCATACCTATTCCGCTAGGTAGTGTTATCTGCCCATGTGTAGGTCATTTGACTGCCAAGCGGTGAGTAATATTGAGTCCATTCTCCGTATCGGGGTATTTTGCTTGTATCTTACGCTAAGAACTTCATGCATATCCGAAATTTTGGCGCCGCAGGCCCGCAATTCTCGAATTGTGATCACCGCCGCTTGTTATAGGCAATTCTGCATCCGGAGCTACGATCGCCTTCGTTACGATCTTGCCATCGGACGCTTTATTGCCCTGCAATTTTACGGACGCCCTGTTGTACGAAGGTTCACCTGCTCGAGGTCGGTGCGATAATTGTGACCGCTGCATGACAGACCTCGGTGCATAGAGGCTGTTGTACTCTTCCTAACCCGAAGGAGTCCGGCGTAGCTTTCCTGGATTGCCGGATCATGCCCTCATCCCTGGCCATTCTAACACACCAGGCACTTCAATCAGAAACTCGTGGGGCTCGCGGCCTTGCTTGCGGCCGTACCTGTCAGCAGTATCACCGGAATTAAATTGTCCGTTCAAAATAGGACGTCGCCGCGCTTTGGATCTATCCCAGGGACTGGTGCCTCTGGCGCATAATATGGGTAGGCGCTGCCCGTCCTTCTGCTCCCACACACTTCGACGTTATTCATGCCGATGTCATGGCTTTTCCGGGTCGCGGGTGTGTTTTGGGGCCGCTATTATTATTTTGAGCTCACTGTAGTCTACTCGGCTGCATTTAACCTCGTTTCCACCCAAGCGCCTCGACTTCGATATGGGCCCTCCCATCGTGTCCATGTACGTCTATATGGATGTTCCTAAAATCCGATGTTCTCGTTCGGTTCTCACCACAAGGCTTGATGCATCTTTGTCACACGATCAACCCGTCTGTCAGGCGAAACTCAGCTAAGCCTCCATTCCCACCTCATTAAAGAGCTCCGTGTGGCAGCCAGGGAATTTTCTGCGACGTGCTGGCGCTTAGTGGGCCACAGCCGTCTTGGCAGGCTTCGCAGATCCCATGCATTTTCCATGTTGTTGTGTACGACGCCACTTTCCCTGACGTCCTGGCCTCATCCATGTGTTCGGAAATCTTGGTGTTTTTGGGGATGAAAAAAATGAGGTCCGTCACCGGCCTACACATTGCTATCTCTAATCTTTTCTAATCGTGGCGTGTTCTCATTAGCTTCCTGGCTGCCAGAAGGACCTTAGCCTAAGCCTTCGGCCAATGTCATGAGTTCCCTTCGCCTTTATTGAAGGCCTGCCGGACCAGCAATCTTCGTGGTGAGGATGGTGGTCAAGAAACCTTCTTTCTGGACCTGATCGCCGCCCAGTGAGCACAGGTGCAAGTTCCGCGACCCTTTGCTACCTTTTCAGCTGATCCCCGCCTGGGCCTCTGCATCGGTCGGCAGCGGTTCTGCGTCTACGTCGTTCAGCAGCGGTAGCGCCAGCGCCTTGTCTGCATCATCCTCATTCTGCGGCAGCTCTTCACCGTCCTTTGCCCCGCTCCGGCAGTGGCACCAGCTCCACCACCTCCTTCACCAGCATCTCCCTCGGCAACACCACCGCCACGCCCACGAACGCGCCCCCCGACTCGCCCCCCGACTCGCTACTCCTCTTCCAAACCTCCCTGTGCGCAGCCGTCACTGTCAGGCTCAGTCGGAGAGAGACCTTGACGGCTGGCCGCGCAGCGAAGCATAGACCGAGACGCCGACGTATAGCCCGAGAAACTACGCCAGAGACCAGACAGCCCGCGTCGCACGGCCCAAAATGGCTTTCTCGGACGAGGCCAGGTTATCTCCTGGACACGTTCACCACGTCGAGGTCCGGCGATGTGAAACTCGCTCGGCCTAAGTGTAGCTCCCTTGAGGCGCTGCCAGCTCCTTATCACTAGAAGGTATGTTGACCAGAAGCTTCGCCTCATCGTTTCTATTCATAACCCGACAGACCCCGCTGCGTGTAGTGGGCATCAGGCCGAATGAAACGTCCCATCCTTCGGGGAGCGTGTCCAAGGTCCCACCTTGTTCACGCAGTCTTGGCCACCGATCTTCCGGGTCGCACTGAACCACGACAATGTCAGCCGTGCCACTTTCAGTGAGGTCTGCACGCCCAATACACACTCCCAATCGCCCCCAACAAAAAAAACTTGTCTCCGTGTGGCGTTAGTAATCGGAATGAACGAATAGCAGCCGTCAGTAAGACAGTTCGGTCAGCTCTCCTATCCGGCATGTCTAACCATACTTTCAGGGCGTTTGCTCACACGGTCGACCCACACTACGAAAAAGGCCTGCTTCTGTCGGCCTGTTCTTGGAACGCACTTCGCGTTGGCCTTGGCGCCTACGCTGATCTCTTGAAATGACGGTGTCAAGTCGTTCAGGTCTCAGGAGGCGCGTCAGCGTTTCGCATACCACTACGCCGGCCACGACGGGCTCATATTGCGGCTTCAGAATCTCCAAGCTGTTTGTGCTCACACATTTTTCTGATAGACCTCCAACTCACTGACAGTCTCCAGCGTTGACGGTCAGATACCCTGGGTTTCGTACTGCTGGTACTAGTCGTATGTATCCCTTTGTTAATCTTGTTTTCCCGAGAGGCCGTGGATTATAATTTGAAATGAGATGCTCCCTCCACGACCAAAAGATCAGGCTCCTGCTGAAACTACCTCCGCCGACCCGTAAACGTCCATCAACGGAACAGCTTGGTGGCACCATATTTGCCTTCCATCAGTTGTACCTGGTCAGAGATACCCATGACTAGGCCATGAGTGTGCCGTGCGGCACTTTTGAAATTGTTTCAGATTCCCGCTTCAAGTTATTTAATTCAATTCAGGGATACCTCGACTCGGGTCCCCGTCCAGCGCCGCGCCGTGCCTAACACCCTTGTCTGCTCAACATACGAGCATCTATAACTTAGTCCAAGTGTTTGCAATACCTCGGCCTCAGTGGGTACTACGTGCTCACAGGGACAATGTCTGTCTCACCTTTAGCCGTTCGACACGATGTCCGAGACGGGCGTTGAGGTCGGCAGCGTTATGCCCTTTAGGATTCCTGCTTGATTTCAATTGCCTTTTGAGTTGCCCGTCAAGAAGTAACCCGCGGTTTCTTTTATCCGTGATGCCGGCAAGCACTAGTGCAGTTCTCCATTTGCGCAGCCCGGTGACGACCTATCCAAGGTAGCGGTTAGAACTTGAAACCCGCGGAACCTCGTCCACCACAGGTTCCTCCCCAGCCGCGGTTTCGAGGTTCACAATACAGAGACGGGGTTCAAATGCAGAATTTGGGGTGACACGGAAATATCGGACCGTGTGACTGATTGTTATTAAGTTGAAGCCGAACCGGCTGGCGGATAACATTTGTAAACAACATAGCCACAATTTTGGGAAATTCACCAAGGGACCCCTGAAATTTATGGCGGTCCAAGTGCACTTTTAATAACCCCCCCTACTTTGTACTTTCCGACACTTTTATTTGAGACTTTTGCACTTTCCTACCCTTTTATAGACATTTTGTGACCAAAGTGTAAGTGTTGGAGAAGTATGGCGGTCCAAGTATGGCGGTCCAAGTGCACTTTTAATAATCCCCCCCTACTTTGGACTTTCCGACACTTTTATTTGAGACTTTTGTACTTTCCTACCCTTTTATAGACATTTTGTGACCAAAGTGTAAGTGTCGGAGAAGGCCGATCTCTCCTACCCTTTTATTGACTCGGTTGTGACTTACGACACTTTCATTGACACACTTCAGATTCCCGACACTTTTATTGACTGCATTCAAATTCCCGACACTTACACTTTGGTGGGTCAAAATTTCCGACACTTTTATTTTTCGAGTTGAAATTTCCGACACTTTCTTTTTGGCAGTCGAGTCCTCCGACACTTTTATTGAGGCAAAAATAATAATTATCTAAATTGAGACCTAGACTACAGTAGCGTTGTATTAAGCTATATGGACAATTTCTAGTGCTGCTAGCTAGCCTGCTGGCCACTCGCCGGCCCCGGCCACCCATTGGTGACGATCTGGTGCTGCGTGCAGATGTAGGCCTTTGCATGGTCTATTGGCTGCAACGGGCTCGAGCTCCTACAGAAGGTGACATCTCCTGCATGCGACCTGCGCTTGCGGTGCAGATGTACGGGGATGAGATGTTGCTCGTCGCAGCTTTGGCCATGCAAACTGCGCGACCGAATTTTCTGAGAAAGTTTCACGTGACCGCGCAAACTTGTGCTTTGCTCTCCATCAACTGTCGAGTCGACTACTTACTCCCTCTGTAGTATCCAGAAGTCTGTGCATTTTAGGCCAGCTACTGCTGGTGTGCATGATGAGTGCGATGGGAATGACCACGGGTACGAGCAAGTGCATGCACATGTGCACGCTGCGCTGCGACCGCTGGGTGCTGCAATCACACGCTTCCGCACCGTGTTGCTTCCCAGCGCGCTGCCTAATTTTGCGCACCATGATGCCCATTCTGTATTGCCGGCTGATGCTCGTGCTGATTTTGATACAGGCAGGCAGGACTCGGAGGTGATGCTTGATGCTTACTTGGTGAATGTGGCATGCAATTTTCGTTAGCGGGTACATATACGGGCCCATATTGATCCCGGAAGTCACCCGATACATGGTCTATGTACCATACAGTGGTGTAGTTAGCTTGATTTGACCCTACCGTAGTCTAGGTCTCAATTTAGATAATTATTATTTTTGCTCTCAATAAAAGTGTCGGAGGACTCGACTGCCAAAAAGAAAGTGTCGGAAATTTCAACTCGAAAAATAAAAGTGTCGGAAATTTTGACCCACCAAAGTGTAAGTGTCGGGAATTTGAGTGCAGTCAATAAAAGTGTCAGGTAGGTAGGTAGGTAGGTAGGATTACACGGCCGGTCCAATCATGAACACCGGTTCCAGGAATTTTCCCGGTGTACACGCAGTAATTACACCTTTGTCCCTGGGCCTCTCCACATCACTCTAGCCGAGCTCACGGGCGCTATCATTTGACACGCCGCGGTAGAACTAGACGAACATGAAAAAGCGTCAGCACATCAACTCAAGACAACCTCAGAAGCAGTCAACCGAAACACGGGAACAGCGTAAAATATTTCCAGGACATCAAATGCGAACTTTGCGACGAGTGCAATAGTTGATCGAGGATGGATGATAGCTTTTAAGAACTCTGTGTTTGAGAGTTCAGCCATCCGCTGCTGTAAGTACGGCAGATCCGAGAAGAGCTTCCCCAGGAAGACAGTTCTTAATTCAACCACCAAGTCCGAGGACTTGCAGCTGATTAGAGCGTGTTCGGGGGTTTCTACCTCTGATCTACAGAACCGACACAGTCGATCCGATCTGGGCACGGGCTGATACGCATGATCGGCATAGCGCAAGATTTCCACGGCTAGCAGGTGAGTAGAAAGTAGCACGGAGGTTATAGCCTCGCAATGTTTCTGAATTTTCACCATGGATAGATAGTGCCGCATTATGGAAGTCACTTGGGCTGGTGCCTTGTCCTTTTGGGGTTCACGACGGCCATGTAACAGGTACAGCTTCTCTGATGAGTTAATTTCGGCTTGCAACCATTCGAGCATAAGCTTATGTACCAGTTTTGCATAGTCTTGGACGTCTCCGACAGAGGTAGAACGTGTTAGGGGCAATACTGGACAATCGAATGGTAATCTCGTTACCGCTGTGATGAGATCTTTTGCCCATGATTTTTTCCCCTTGTGGTAGAGTTCAATAGAACTGTTTAGCGCGGCGTGGGCATATGAATCATTTTTGAGACCAAGAAAGTACACCAAGTGGCTGAGAGTGAGCAGCACACATCGAACTCGGAGAGGTATTATCCCAGTTTCCGTGAATAGTGGAGCAATCATGGAGCGGCAGTGGAGATTCTGAAGTGTGTCAATGAAAGTGTCGTAAGTCACAACCGAGTCAATAAGAGGGTAGGAGAGATCGGCCTTCTCCGACACTTACACTTTGGTCACAAAATGTCTATAAAAGGGTAGGAAAGTACAAAAGTCTCAAATAAAAGTGTCGGAAAGTCCAAAGTAGGGGGGATTATTAAAAGTGCACTTGGACCGCCATAGAAATTTCACTCAAATGCAAGGGGGACCAAAGATGTGAAAATATGTTATCATCTCCTAAATGACACATTTTTTGACACTGATTCAGAATATCTTGGTCGTCCTGGTGGACCTATAGGGGGACATTATCGCTGTATATGTGTTCACAGCCACTCCGAAAACAGTAATTTATCACGCGGGGTGGCGCGGAGGCCTGGACCTGAGACTTTCCAGTCAAAAATAATTTCTGAACCTTGGAGAGAATATAAAAGCAGTCCCTGAAGCATTTACAGCTAAATGCAGTACCGAAGGCACGAGCGGATTTTTTTTTTCCCTTTTTCAGACATTTTTGATCCCCACGAAAGAATTGCAGATATCTCTACGAGTTCTGGGTGGAATTGTCTGAAACCTAGCTAGATTTTCTGGAATAATTCAATAGCAATTAGTGATAGAAGGAAATCAGCGAAAACATTTTTTATTTGGGAGTATGGCTATGCGCCGCCTCCAGGGAGGGAGCCGCCCGTGGCGTGCTCATATCTACTCCAAGTCACCTGATATTTGGGTCAGAATGGCCCTGTGGGTTTATGAGACGAATCATGAACGCGGAAGTGCCAAAATGTAGTCGCACCATTTTTAATTGCCTTTGGACCCCTTCCTCATAGGACAATTCTGGATGCAGCTCCATAATTTGTGTACCAAATAAGCTGTAAAAAATACTCAGAGGAGCGGAATACAAGCCCCAATCTTGGCATCTATTCAGAGGCAAGAAAAACGCACATTGAATGTCCTAATTAGCGTGTGTCGTGTCGCGTCTGATGTGACATTGATGTGACTTGAGTCACAAAATGGTGTCGTGATGCACTGTTTAAAGCGCGGCTCTCAAAGTTTCTCACTGATATGTTCATGATTTAAGTTAGATGGGTACATTACACACATCTGGCATATTTTTACAAATATTTTGGTGGGGAACTGAGGTAGATACAGGCTGCCTGCTTAAGAAGGAATAAGAAGTAGTGTGGGCATATTTTTGCAATTATCTGTCTATGAATCAGACTTGCATCATACAGTGTGCCCCTCCGTCAAGTTTAAGAACATTTAGAGAAGATATGGGCATTCTAGGCCTGGTTCACTCCCCAGAAGCACCCATTAGCCATACTCCCAAATAAAAAAGGTTTTCGCTGATTTCCTTCTATGACTAATAAAGCTGGTAAGGCCGACAAGCGGCACGGGCCGCTACCCCAGAATGATGAAATATTCTGTTCAATTTGTCGCGTCGTTATGTAGTGTGTGGTATAATAACTAAACCAAAACGAGTGTAACAACTGGATTTATGGATGAACAAAGGTAATTGAGGTACTATTCGGTAAGGAAGGGCGATTGACAAACGATTACTTGCGTTTCGCTTTCTTCAATGGGCCTGGCGCTGCCCTGGATCCAAAGTTCTCGAAGGCAGCGTCTGCAGCACTGTCCCTCGCTCTCTTCTTGGCAGGGGATCCAGATGAGAAGTAACGGCGTTCAGGCATCGTCGGAATAGCTGGAGCCCACGCTTGGCCATCCCCACGGTCGAGGATCTTGAGTCTGTCGACGAGAACGTGGTATATCTGGCGGAGTCGAGTCAGAGGCTGATAAATCGATGAGGAGTGGGCAACACACCTTCTTGTCAGCCATTGGGTCACCTTTTGCCGTCTTCTGGTCCGTGATCACGTACGTGGCGAGTGATATCATCACGAGGACAAGGGTGCCTTCAGTCAACTTCTCGTAGAGCTCATGTGGAGCAATCAAGCTGCCGTCGACGTCCCTGTAGTCGCGCTGGACGAGTTTGGCTCTGTCGTGCGCGAAGTATGGGCCTTGATGGTCGGGGAGTTTGTCAGGCGGGTATGTGTCGCCGATTTGACGTTCTAACATACGGTTGATTAGTGTCCAATCAAAACTCAGAGCATGTGTCATACCGATACCGGTAACTTGCGCTGCGGCGTCCATATCAACATCACCTAAATTATTCGATTTCTCGGTCGCGTTTTCACTGGAGCCGACCTTGGTAATTCTTTTGCGTGGAGTACGTGGGCTGGAGGAAGAATCGGTCTTGATGTTGCTGTAAGGAACCTGAAAAAATGTCAGGCAACCCGCCCACAGAAGAAATCCTCCGTGCGAACCTCGTAGGTCTGGTGAAGGCGCAGCAGTAACACAGCTTCATCAACTGCCTCGCTTTCACCACAGGTGATCCATTCAACGACGTCAAAATGCTGGATGAATCGAGGTAAGTATTGGTACATCATATCAGGAAATTGCGCACTTCGCCATTTGCCTTCTCCTCAGTCTCGTTGGCTCCACGAATAGCATCGCACACCGCCAGCCCATTGACAAACATGGTGCGTAGCTCCTCCAGCGCCGCCGTGGGGCACCGGAGGCCCAGGATCATCCGATGAGACTTGGAACCCGAGTCGTTGTATGGCTGTAAATGTGTCAGTCAGCTGTGAGCGAGAATGATTGAGCACTTGCAAGATTATAGGGAGGATTCTTGGGATAGGCCGCCATCCATGTCCCCTGCTCTGCAGATCCAATTTCGGCGATGAAACTGGCAACGAAAGGAGTGCCATCGAGGTTTTCGTAGTAGATATTGCCTTTTGGGTCGGGCTTTGCTCGCATGAAGGTGCCATCAATCTCATGGGCAGAGAGGTTGGTGTCACCCAGAGCTTTGGCCTCGTCAACGAAGCCGTCGTACATAGTTTTACCGGATTTACGTTCAACTGTACTGCGCCGCAAGGTGATTGAAGACATCCTGGGAGGCGACCAGAGAGGAGCAAAAAGCTCGTGGGTGTAAATGAATGGGGAGAGGTGATGACGCTGGATTTATTATATCTGACCTAGGAACGTCCCAGAATGTCAGAGAATATTCTTGTGGCCTTCCGAGAAATTCTTCAGGCTCACCGACCAAAAGCCACTTATCTCCGCTTAATGTGTTCACGGCGTGTGCGTTTGGGAGGCGGCGGTGCGAGCTTGTCATCGTCTGGGTAGGCTCGTTTTGAGGTACGGCCTACATCAGTTCCCGATGTCTTCACGATTTGGGCACGTCGACGAGGGCCGGAGGAGCCAAGCGAAGAGCTGGCTGCTGGATCCATTAGTGGCGGTGCTGCGGCAATCAAACGAGACGTGGCTTTCTGCAAGCATGCCAATCGGTGTGCATCGTCGTCCACTGTCTCTTCCCTCGGTTCCTCTACTTCGGGCAAGGCCTGTGCCGAGAAATTTTCAACCAAGTATCTCTGGGTGGCTGCGGCTTCTTCGGTGGTGCCGTATTGCATTATCGTCTGATGACAGAGCATGTCGAGTCGGCGGAATTCGTTGCGGACGTCCTGGCTGGGATGCCGTTGCACGACTTTCTGGTTGAACGGCCGAAGAATGAAGACTCCATCCAGGGATTTGGCCCATGAGAGCATTACATAGGGTGATTCTGTCCCACTCGTACCTTCCAAATCTAAAATAACGACAGCCAGAGTTTTGCCTTGCGCTTTATGTGCTGTCATTGCGAATCCGGGCACTAAAGGGACTTGGGTTCGCTTAATCAGGCATTTCTTCCCCGAGTTGGGATGAATGAATGTCATATTTACCGTCTCGTTTAGAATGGCCGCGTGTTTTGGAGGAAGATCTTGCAATGGAGGTCCCGTCATATCTGGTATGTACACAATGCATGACTGTATGCATCTATTTCCTGATTCGTCCACGGTGTAGCGTATTTCCTTTACAATCCCTGTAGCCCCGTTTACAATTCCATTCTCAACATCGAAATTCTGTGTGATCATAACTGGCATTCCTATGGTTAAAGGGAGACGTCCCAACCGGTATTTCGTTTCTCCAGAGTGTAATCTATGCAAGAGATGCTCTCGAAGTTCTAGATTCGTGATTTGGGTTCCGTCGCTTTGCGCATCTTTTGCGTAGTACCAGTGGAGCTCCGTGCCCATTTTGGCAGCATAGACCTGCGCTGCCTTCTCATTCAGTGCGTCCTTCAATTCATTGTTTGATACAATAATAGGTACATGTTGCAACCGAGATTCCGTCCAGTCGGGTCGCAGCTTGGTGATTAATCTTGAATTCAAGATGGCAAAGTCATCATCTGTGCATCTTCCCTGTCGAAGTCGGCCAAGCAAATCTACGAACAGCGCCATTTGGGGGTCAGCATCATCGAGTTCCCCCATGCGTTCATTTACTCTTCGCTGTACGCCTTCAATCTTCTTCAATACAACTACAATTTTGACAGACAGCCACAGGAGTTTCCCCAGGATGTTATTTTGTCCCTCTTCCCTGCTGCTCTCTCTGTGTCGGTACTAATTTTTGCATACAGGCTTTTTTCGCCAACTGGAGGTAACTGCGCAAAATCGCCCACGAAAATTATGTTTACACCACCGAATATAGCAGTATTCCCTTTGGCTTCAATCAACGCACGGCTCACTTGTAGCAGCAGAGAGCAGCCGACCATTGACACTTCATCAATAAATAAATAGTCAACTCCTTCCCACATCGCGGTAAGATCCCGTCGTGTTCTACTTTGAGACGAGTTATCGGAGCGCTGGTTTATGCACAGAGCGGCATGTAACGTCATGCCATTTATATTCCTCGCTGCCACTCCAGTGTAAGCAGCGAGGCGGAGTCTGCGACTCTGACCTCTGAGGGAGAAAAAATCTTGTAAAGCCTGAATCACTCGAGACTTCCCAGTACCACCAGGGCCAGTTAGGAACATTCGTAACTGTTCAGGTCTGTTTTCTAGACTGTGGTGTGCAATGATCCGAAATGCGTGGGCCTGTTCTTTGTTCAGCGTCCACTTGGCTATATGGGCTTCAATATCAACATTTTGTACAGGTTCCGTGGCTCTGATATCTTGTCGTATCTGGGGTGTTTCATGAGGTGCCGAAAAGGCATTATGGAATGCTGATCCGTCCTCAATCAGTGTATTTTCCTGGTTGGTCGAGACGGGCTGGGGTGGTACAGCTTTTGCGACGTCACACGAGGCACTTTTCTTGGACAGTTCTCGTCGATCGTCATAGGCTTTTTCCCAGATATCTTCGGGGTGTGTGTCTAGTGCAAGGTGAATACCTCAACATTCATTTCCGGTTTCCATATCCTCAGATATTGTGGAGGTATCGTCGGGAATCTTGTACAACCCTGCACTCTCGGCATAACTGAGACATTCAAGGACAGCCTCGTGTGATTGAGCTTTCTTCACAGAAAATCGACCTGTGATATTCTCCAAATGGTCGAGGATCATTTCTTCAGTCACGTCTTCACCAGAAAAATCATCTTCACTTTCTCGGCGGTGGCCACGTCGCTCTGCAATATTAACGGCACGTCGCGCTAGGTATCATTTCTCCGCAAAATGGTCATCACGGCTATCCCGGCACTCATGGAGCATTTGCATATTGTTCATTTTAAATGTCACAGATTCCGGACAATTCCTGCTGAAGGCAGTGAAAGCTTCTGTCCACGACTGCCCTGGAGATCGCAGGTCTGCTGCACGGCGCCAAGGTTTGAAGAAAATCAGCATTAATCGGCAGTACCGGGCATAGACGGCTGGTCTGTCTCGTCGCGGGATCCCGGGTCCAACAGGCACTGGAACAAGTGATTCATCTGGAGTGCGGACTCGGAGATGGTGACTTTTTGCTTGATTATGGCCGTTTAGTAGAGCTACCCGAGGTCGCTTCCAAGTGTTTGAGTCTAGGATAATTCTTTCACCTTCCGAGTCATATTCAGGTGGGTCTTCATCGGCGTCATCATCAAATATCCCATGGTTGAACCTGAACCCGTGGGGATCCTCGGTCGATTTCCTGTGTTTGCGGCGGTCAGAGAACTTTTTCACTCGGTCAATGCGTGAGATAAAGTCCCAGACGGAAATTCCATTCAGTTCATTGCCACGCATGATATAATCCGCGAGTTGATTCCCCATAGGCACCAGCTTGCCATCTTCATTGAAGGACACTCGGATTTCCTGATTACCATCATTCATGTCGTTCATGTCTTCCACGTCTTGTGGATCAAGTTCATGACTCAGCTGAGGATCCAGCTCATCATCAGAGTCTGATTCAACGTCGGATTCAGAATCAGAAGTTCTTTTGTTCTCCGGCGGACTGAGTGTAGTTTTATCGGGGTAACATTCAGGGCTAGGATCCTCTTTGTTGATCAGGTTCTTGAAGGATGTCCAGTAAAAATTTCGGTATGAATGGCTTGTGAAGTGGTCTTCAAAGTCCAACAGGTATGAGGCAACTTGCTGCCCGGAGAGTTCTTATTGGGACAACATGGCATACGCGCACTTTTGAAGCATCTTTTTGGCACGTGTCGTTAGATCATCTTCGAGAGGATTGAATTCACCCAACTTCTTCACCGCAAGTTCAAGCATGGAAAATGCGACGTGAGTCTTCAATTGAGATTTTGTGATATAATCTGTGATGTAGTACAGTATAGCTTTCGCAGATGCACCAGTGCCAATAAACTTTATGTCCATGTTACATCGAATTGCTTCGTTATAGTCCGGTTGAAATTATTCACCAGGCCATCCAGACAGCGTAGACAAATCTCACCCGTTTCTGGGTCAAACGAACTTTCGGCACGGAAATTATCCTCATGTAAATCGAAGCGGCATGTCTTAGGCTCCGGAGGTCCATGCCAATGCTTGAAGCAAGTTTTCAAGTGCCCGTGGATTTGACATTGGGAGACAAGATTGCGAAGATCTTTTTGACGCTCGGCCGAAAATGACTGTGTATCCGGTCCAACGGGTATCCCTCGGACAGAACAGGGATGATATTTGTCAGAAGGTACATTCAAGTTGGGATCTGGATCCTCAGGCACGTAATTGGAGATTGTGTCGTCTAAAAATGCCAAAAGTCGTTTACCGAACTCGATATCTGATGGGTCACTGCCAAGGGCGCGCTTTTTAATCTCGTTGGGATTCAACCCAGACTAGCATATGACAGTGGAGTGTGCCTCGACCTTGAGCTTCTACACACCCATAATATGCTTTGACCACTCCGAGAATTCCGCCTTCAAGATTTTTCTGTTCCGGATCATAGCCAAGGAGCGTGGTAATAAATGCTTTCATGTATATATTGAAAAACTTTGCTGCAATAATTGGATTCTTGGCAACGAGGACAGACTGATCCCAATAGTCAGGTACATCTTCAGGAAGTAGAGAATCAATATTGATTTCCCTGCCAGCGAGGAACTTCACAATTGGGTTGTATACATCAGCCGGGTTGATTGTTATATAAAAACTGGGCAGTCCCTTTTCAATCATGAGGCCGCGAATCTCATTCCGCATTGCTATACGAGCGGCAGAGGAGCCTGGAACTGAGGCAGCAATACCATTCACTTGTTTGAGTAGATTCAGCACCTTCCGTTCCTCGTCAGTCTGTGGCGCAGGAGATTCACCATTCGCAACACGCTCCGAAATTCTCTTCACTACCTCGGGGGATACAGATGCAAATTGCGAAGCCACCAATGCAAAATTATTTTGTTTCACTTTTAAACCAGTGTGCAACAGCATTTCATGGTGCTGCAATATATTAAATGCTGTAAACAGGAAGGACGGATGTTCTTGGAACCGTGGATCAGCCAAGTTTAACAGATGCTTAACGTGGTACTTCAAAGAGATGGGAACTCGTCGCTTAGAGTCATTGGGGCCGCCGATTCCATATGGGAAGAGGGTGGGGTATATCAAAGGAAACAGCAGACTGTCTTTCTCATTGGCTGGTTCACGATCATGTGGAATTTGAACATACCCACCTCCACTCTTCTTAACATGACGGAGAGCTGCGGCTCTGAGTTCGTTCGAAGACGCATGGCAGTCAACATCAGCTATCATTATATTTTGAAATGGGATGGAGTCGTCAGGTTTTGTAGAAGCATCCGGTACCTGGTTAGAGTCATACCGTGACGTGGCTGCATCGTTCGCAGGGTTGGATCGAATGTGTTCAACATTGAAAGGCAGGACAGGATTCCTTTCCAGATATTGAAGACAGTCCTCATTGAGATATCAACTGTAGTACCGCTCCTGAGATTGTGATCCTCATAACCGCGGCTGGGAAGGAACCTGCGTACAAGTGCACAAGCTACAAGCTAATTAAACTTAATTTGACCAAGCGTGGGAATAAGTTATGCAAAGTTCTGCCAGCCAACAGTAGGGCTCTGTTTATTAGTCTGGTTTGTAAACATTCCCACGTATCTTTAGTAGTGGGTATTGGGGCGCCCTCAAGAGGTTTTTTTCATCACGCATGACCATGTATGGAGTGTTACTGCTGTGACCATCCCATATGGAGATTTGGCTGACCATATGGAGATTTGCTTTACTTATTCAGATATGTCATGTGCGATGTCTCCCTTGTGTCTCACTTTAATTTCTTAGGTTCGGAGCAAGCCTGTCTCCGGTCCAGCAAGCTGGACAATCTCGGAGAGAGGCTTGCTCCAAACTACCGAAAAAAGGGGATGTGTTCTGAGATCAATATCTCCACCATTTCTTGTTCGATCTACTCATTGTAAAGGGCCTATTTGTTAATTTGATTGATTCCTATGCATCTGTCGTCACAGTTTTAGAATTGGGGCTGAGGGGACCTTTGGCAACCGTGGTTTTGACAAGTGTCCTTCTGATCAAGTTCGGAGCAAACACAACTTATTATCACCCACTTTCGCAGATTTTATGGGCTCTATGGAGCCGGAATCACCTCAAGAGAACATCTCTCACCAAAAATTAAACGGACAGGAGACTTTTGCATCCACAAAACACGCCTTTGTTCTGGCAGCCGTTTCGGGACAGTGTGACGACACGCGTTTAATTAGTGACTAAATGTGACATTTCGGTGACGTCAATTTTCGTCGGGCCTGCATCTCTTCGGGCACAACTGTTCTGGGCTTTGTCTTGCTTCATTCCACATCGATTCGCCTCATTCAAAGCTGGCTACCCTTCAATATGACCATGAATTCTGGCGAGCACGGATACCCGAAGCGGAAAAGGGGCTTTCACTCGAAGCACGGCTCCACCTCATCTTCTCCCTTACCATGTTCCTGTCTGTTTCTGTCTGTCAATTAATATATTGGCTATTCACCACTGATATTCCGAGCGTCTTTCGCTGTGTTTCAATCTTCATGGGCTTTTTTGAAACGGAGAATACCCCAGAAGCGCAGTTTGGGCCGGCCGTACTTTTTGGCCTCTGGCGCGACCAAGCTCGTTGGCCACGGGCGCAGAAGCACCTTAGAACAATGACCATTCCCTGTGCTCATGAGCTCGCGCTTTAAGACAGCAACCGCCTCATAAACAGTCCCAAGCTCCGCATAAAAATGAAGACTCTCACTATCCACAACCTATGAAATCTCTTACACCCCCAGAAATTGATCGAACTTTTCAAAAGTCTCGCGCCTTTCATGTGGGAAATCCTCCATATGTTCTGCGCCTCCCCGAATGAGCATCGACGCCAGGCTGCGGCAGCAACAGTGCCGGACTTGGCGGAGGAGGATGACCCATGCCAGATGTAGAATCAGACGATGATGAAGATTGGGTTGATGATCCCAATCTCGAATCGGGTGAAGCTGACCCGGATACAGTCCCGCCCCATTGGTCATGGGAATATCCGGGCTTTGCGCGCAACCCCGTCTTTGTGAGTCTACTTTTGTACTCTGCCCTTCATGACTGCCTCATCTTATTCTTCCTGACGACTGCTTTTTCCACAAGTGCAAATTGCAGCCAGATTATGGGGACTGTCCGTCACTCTGAAGGAAATCTGAGGCAGCCATTTCATTTTCTAAGTTAATATATACATATTGTCTGTAGTGACCGGGAGGTTTGACGCGCTTTTTGAAGCAGGACGGCGTGCCGAACACATCCCCTTTTTTCCGTAGTTTGGTACAAGCCCCTTCTCAGAATCTGCCGCAAAGCATGTGAAAGTCATGCTTTTGATGAGAAGGCGGCTTGATCCGAACCTATTAATTTCTGATAATAAACTGAGACACCTCGTTGTCTATTATAATCTAGTTGTCCGATGCAGATCCCAATGTCCCTTCGAGCCGCCCTGACTTTTCATCCCCATGTCTATTCTCCTCGATGGCTTTCTGTGCGTGAATCTCCACTAGGAGAGAGCTAGTGTGTGACACGGGTACAGGTAGACCCGCGGTATTTTCTCACGGGTGTGTGCAGGTCCCGGTCTGGCAGGTACCGCGAGTGCCGCCACCAGTTTTACCCGCTGTAACTGTCACCTGTCACACATGTCACTGACCATCGCCACCTCTGTGTCAGGCACACTAGCCAACACACTATAGAAGTGCAGAAGGCCCAAGGCTGAACACTTGCTTTGAGGATGAGTGAGGAATAGAGGAGGAGAATGAGCACTGTATTGCTAGTGGAGATATGACCAGCTCAAGACTGGGGAACTACACTACTACAGGCAGGTATATATACTACTAGTCTCTACAGCTTTAGGCAGTGCTGCAGCAATGCATCACAGCAATGCACAGTCCTACAGCATTGCACAGCTCTGCACAGTATACAGCTTTGTACAGCTCTGCACAGTATACAGCTTTGTACAGCTTGTCTGGCTGTGTCTGTTGACAGCAGAGCTGTACAACAGCAGTATCTACTATACTAGGATGTCCATGTGACTACATAACTATGAGATAAATATGGAATAACTAGTGATAAGATAAGATAAAAGAACTGTTCATGACACTCTGCACTTGCTCTGACCCTTGCACCCGTCTGCTGACTCGCAGATGCTTACACCCCTCATGCCCGACCATTCACCCACCGCATGACACGACCCTGGGCCTCTCACTTGTAGGTGCTGTCAGAAATTTGTAATATTTCTTGTAAGGGGTTGTATGGCCTTGTAAGGCCATAATAAGATCGGCTCTTATAATAACTTATATCAATAAAGATCACTTGTAAGATTACGCGATTTTGGACAATAAACAGCACAGACAGCGATGGGAGGCATGAAAAGGGCGAGGTGCTGCGTATGGGGGGACCGTGAACCCAGGTGCATGCATAGCAGTAGTGGGGAACAGCTCAAACTGCAAAATAGTCCGATATTGCAGATGCGGGGGTCATCGTAGACCCTTATTTACCTGTATTGTTTAACAGGTGTTGTTATAAGGTTCTTATAACGTAAGTCTCTTATAAGGCAAAAGATAAATTTCCAACAGCTACATGCCTCTGAGTAGACTCGCCACATCACCCATGCACGGACTCGTCCCGATACGCACCGCGCAAGTGGCTCTGCTCTGCAGCTGCTCCCCAGGTGCCCACCTGCCAACTTGCCCAACACCTGGCACTCGCACTTCGCTGAGCGTGCCCTGATAGCATGCCTGCCTGACTTGCACACTCACTCTCCAGCACCCACACATGTGTGGCTGCCTTCCACTTGTCTCGATTGCACCGGCGACTGACAACTGGAGCTACAATACTGCCGTCTCATGCACTGTAGCTCCCCCACTCCGTCACATCTCTCGTGGCTCACTTGGCCTGGGTCCGCCCTGCCGACTCGGGCTCGTTTCATGCCGCCGATGGCGCTCAACCCAATGCAAGGTCCCTCTCCCACGGTCGGCGCCGACTTGCGCTCGCAGGTGGTGTTGTTCGGCCAGTTCATGTGTTCAGGCAATCCCCACAAGACATCACGTCAGGCGTGAACACCACCATCATTGGTGTGCAGCGCTGCTGAATGCAATGTCGTGAATGATGCACCGTGCACATGTAGAGCGGTGTGGGTTGGGCTCACCCACAAGTGCTGAGCACTTCCAACTGGACACGTCCCACACTCAGTGGACATGCCTTTGATTCACCCGGGAGCGTGAGTGTACCTGAGTCAGTGTTATTTGTCGTCCTGCATGGTTCGCACACAGACGTGCACCGCTCTCCCTCAGTGCCCCGCACCTATAACTCACCACTTGACTCAGAACTCAGTCCTCACCTGCTCATCTTCACTGGTCATTGGTCACCCTTTGCACTTGGAGACGTTGCCAACAGGTTGCCTCTCGGCTATGTCTCAATGACGAAAGTCGTTGGGTAGATGAATGTGGGTTGGCCTCCTGGTGCGTCGCCCATCAATTTCTTTCATGCCACGTACTTATTCCCCTCCCACCTGTTCCCTCCCATTTCCCCAAAGCCCTCAAACGAAACACCTGACCTGCTGGGCACGCCCTGGACTGCATCCAGCCGATTCGTGTGTGACACATCTCCATGCTGTGCAAGCCCTTCCAGGACTGCAAATCGGTGTCCGGTCGCCATTGGTCAGGGACGCTGTGAGGCTGCACTATGTTTGCCCACCGTTGCGACATAATCTGCGGTGTAGTCCGACCAGCGACCAGGATCACTCTGCCACACTCTGTGATCGTCTACAACCTAGTTTGCATCGTCCGCCGGCCCCAGAGCATGTCCAATGAGCAACTACACTGTCTGCTGGCGCCAGGATCATTCCGCCACGCTCTGCGATCGTCTACGACCAAGTTTGCATTGTCCGCCAGCCCCAGGATCATTCTGCCACTCTCTGCGATCATCTATACATCGTCCACCGGCTCCAGAGTCACTCTGCCACGCTTTGCGACTGTCTACGACCGAGTCCGACCCACCGTCGGCTGGCTCCAGGATCATTCCGCCACACTCTGTGATCACCTACAACCAAGTTCGCATTGTCCGCCGACTCCAGAGTCACTCCACCTACAAGAAACACACCACGAACATTTCCGACATGTCGGACGAAGACATATGCAGTCCGCTGGCTATGGTTCTGCACACTAGGAAATCAGTCCGCAGGCTCATACAATGATTCCGCACAGCTGGGAGGGAGAGCGGGAAGAGGGGGACCTGTTCCTGATTGTCGGAAAGATAAATGGAGTTATTGGAATAAGGGAAAATCACATGGACTTTAGAAACAGTATAAATACCACTCACTGTATCTGGAGAGATCATCTCCGAACTCCCCCGCTTTCTGCTACTGTCCTAGACTAGAGCGGAAAAGTAGGAACCTGCCAATCTATAGAGTTCACTGGTCACCAGGGGCTCTCTTCTTTACTCGTCCTCCATTCTGAACAAGAATAATCCCCAGAAGTGTTGTCCTTTAGGCCCTTCACAAAACTCTGCAGTCCTCTCCAGGTCCTGAGAGGCACTGTCCACCAACAGATTTTATACCGTGAAGCTCCAAAAGAGCTCCAGTACGGTGCCAGTTCTTGGTACAGATCCATTCTGACCCCAAACGACTGCTCGGAAACAAATCAATTACCCAGATCCATTCTCCACTTCAGATCCTGTCAACAATATTAGTGTTTTGAAGTGTGTGGACTCTCCGAGGAGCCATCCACATCCTTCACGTAGTCTGTTGAAGTATCCGCCTTCTTTGTTTAATCATTCGCGGTACCGTGGAGCACGATCGGAGACCTGCAGACATCATTTTTCCGTTTGCTTTCAAAAGCGGACAGTGTCCATTCCATTAAAAGAAACCCATAAAAACTACACATCCTTGGAGGCTTACGAAGCGAACCCGCATCACAACAAAGGCTTTTTAACAGCTCTGCCTGTAGAACGGAATTCACTGTCTATCCTCCAAGAAGGCCCCAGATTCGTATCAACATATCCGGTGAAGGATACAGGTCTAGAAAGGGCAACCTAGTGCTTCCTACGCGAGTGGAGACGATTCCGCCGTGTACCAGTAGTGCGAAACAAATATTATTGGAAAATCCGGACCCCATCGGACGGATCATAACTGTTATACTAACCAACTAACTTTAATCCACACAGGAAATTTTAACAAGCACAAAACTGAAGCCCTCCATCACAACAGAAAGCTGTAAACTGTATTCCCTCTAGAGGACGAACACTACTCTACTTGCAAATACTACCCTGCATCTAGTAGAACTGCAGTCCACACCACAACGCCAACCACCCTCCATGCCCGAGTTCGCCTGCGCGTCCATCCCGTGCATACCAGTGACCCAACTCGACACAAACCTGGTCACATACATCCCGATCAGTCACATCAAGCACAATTGTGTTAACCATGTGAGTCGGGATGTATCTGAGCACTGCAAGGTGGCACACAGAGGACAGGTGATGCGCGGACTTGAGCATGTGGCACAGATTCAACTGTGACACAGTGAGGGTTAGAAATAATAGTTGCACAACCTGTAAATTCAAACCAAATTAAATATTCTCCAAGCCTTTCTTTATCAAACCCTTGGGTTCATGCCCAGGTATACCGTGGTGAGACGACCCGTGGGTTTTGAGGGAGTACCGCAGGCACAAACCCAGATGTGAATTCAGATATTTTCTCAAACTCGGTGACCTAACATTTTGCCTATGTTTGTTTTTTCTGTCCCCAAAGGGCACGGAAAACGAACATAGGGTCCTTGATATTGAGAAGACCATAAAAATCTCCTCTGGAAATCCAGAGCTCAAGCATTCAGAACACTGATACGTGGGCTCTGCTGTGGAGCGGGCCTACTGGTACTTATTCTTTTAAACACGGGTTTGAAAACCGGTTTTTAAATGGGTTGACTCAAAGTATCGGTTTATAATTCAAAGTGGCTTTGCTCATGAAGCCCAGGTTGACTCCAAATTCACGGAAATTGGGCAGACCACTGGACGGAAGAATGTCCCAGAAATGTCGAAGGACCTCTGCATTGGAACCCGGGCTGCAACATTGTCAAAAGGATCGAATTTTGGTAGCTATTTGCCCTGAACTCATCACAAGTGTCTGTTTCTCCACCCAAAGGCTTTCTTCTTGTCCTAGGAGCCAGGTCGCAGCTTCCTCGGCATCCTGGGACGATTTTGGGACGAAAACCCGAGAAACTCTTCCGGAACTCGTGTTTTTCAGCCTTTTTAGGTGAGGGTTTATAAACGCGTTTATAAACACCCTGTTTATAAACCTAGAATTAAAAACTGTTTATAATGGTCCTGGGAATTATAAACAGAGCCCCAGCCAACAGCACGGCGCAAGTAAAGTTCCAAGTTGGGCAAAAAAAGTAACTTTATTCACACTCCACTCTTATACATCAAACACGGCACTGCACCGTGTATCAACTGATGTGCCGTCCTTCTCAAACAGGTGTGTGCGCCGTGTCTTGTATATCCTCAGCTTCGTCTTTGCTGCAAATTGCTCTCGGAGCGCCACCACCGCCTCCCCATCAATATCCTCGTCGCCAGTCTAGACAGGTACCCCTGTGACACGTAATTGTCAAATTGAACGAAAAATACAGTACTAGCCGTTGCCCAGATAAAGCGGGTAAGGCCGACGAGCGGCAAGGCCCAGTAAAAATAAAGCTGTAATGCCAGTGAGCGGCGCTGCGGCACGGTCGGCGTAGTACAATCAATCATGGCTGCACTCTTGAGAACTGCTTTCGGGGCTCAAATGCAGTGGGTGGTGCCAACAGGCAACACGACCCGCCATCAGGAATCGCACTTCCTGAGCCATAATGCTTTTGAATCAACAACTTCAACCCAATAATATTATGAGATTTTATGGTGGCGGCACGAAGCTGACGCGTCGACCAGCTCGCATTGGGCCGCATTTGCGCCAGTGGGTTTTTTATGACTTTCCATACATATTTCCGCAGATATTACAACAACCTAGGCTAGAGGGAAGATTGAGATCAAGGATAGGAAGGTTCACTTGTGTTGGCCACCCAGCACCTGAGGACAGTATAAATGCTACAAAGTCCAGTAAATCCCTGAACCGAAAGTGCACAGGTTGCCCAGAAACTTTGTGAACTCTGTGAACCCGGTGAACTCTCCGTGAACTGGACTTTGTTTGGTCAAGCGTGCTGGAGAGACCGCATTTCCTTATCTCTGGAGGGATTTTCCAGGTAGCGGGAGGCTGTTTTATTCCTAGTACTAAGATAATACATGTATTACGATGATGTAGTGAAGAAAGAATACGATAAAATCTCAACTACCAAGCGCGCTACTCGGCGGACACCTGTGAGGTGGAGCCGGGCGTACGCAGACAGCGCGTGCTTCCCCGCATCGGCACCATCCGCGGGGGGCTTTGAGTAGGAGTGCGCGCGCCGTACGCGCTGCGCGGCCAATGCGGCCAGGAGTCTGAGAACGTGCACGTCACCGACTGTGAGGTGTTTCTTGCTGGTGTGCTTCACGGCGGACATGCTGGGCATGCTGGACGCGGGAGAAGGCTTCGGGGTTGTGCTGAATGGCGGCGCATCAGCGCAAGCCAGTGGTAATGGTGGATTGGTAACACACCACTTTGTACTCGAGGCCCGCGTGGTACCAGACCTTTGAAACCCTGCAAATTAGCCTAGACGGTATCCATTCTCCACATGGATGATCTTCGTCTGGTCCGGGGCACCGAATATATTGATAATTTGGCGGGGGGCCGCGGCGGCATGGAGGTGCGCGCTGTAGGCTAGTTTATGGCATACTTAGCATCGGGAGGAATTCTAGGGATAGTATTCTCAGTATGCACAAGGTTTGAGCTGGGCGGGCACTCACAATGTAGGCAAAAGCGAGTGTACCGATGTGGAGACAGAGAGATAGAGAGGCTGATGCCAGCCAAACACAAGCCAAACATTACGCGAGCCGTTTTACGCCAGTTCACGCATTAGTTCACCAACTTCACCAAAACTTCACATAGTTCACGGCAAACTACGTGAAATTTCTTATATACATATGTTCTCACAAAGTCCGGAGGGGTTTGGCAACAAAAAAAGCGGCAGCTCAGGATAAGTTAATCCCCAGCTCAACTGTTAACACCTAACATGCAGGATTGAGGGGCCCACAAGGAAGCCCAGTCTGAGGTCGAAACGAAAAATGAAGGATCGAAGGAGACATGGTGAAAGAGAAAGCAAGCTGCTCTTAATAAGTACGTTGCACTTGTGGGTCATCGCTAGCTCGCCTGGGCAAAGCTCGGAGAACATTCCAGAGGCAGCATAAGGCAGCATAAGCGGGATTATGAGTTGCAGTTCGCGTATCAAGGTCTCACGCAAAGCCGAAAGTTGGCCGGCGCATTTTGGCAGAGAGAAAAGGTGCTTACGCAAAAAGTGCTGACGAAAATGTGATGCACGGCCAAAAGCAAAAATTAGGGCTCTCTAAGACCCAGTAACTTACGTTACCGGGAATTTACTATACTGAGGTTGGCTTGCACAAATTCAAACCTAGCTTTGTGGCTCAATCATGACGTGTATCTTTCGGGTTCCTCTCACGATATTTTTGATCGCATGAAGTCCCGAAGAGCCTGATGTGTCAACCTTCTCACAAATTCACATATATTCAATACTCAATTTCTCAGTTCACGATTGTCCCTGTCAACCGTATATCCCTGCTGCTCGCCCCAATGGATATGGTCGTGGTACCTGTCGCAATTTCCCACCCTACCACGGCAATGGTTAATGAACCATACAGCACAATTTAAAACAAGGACTTGCGTTGTGTGACCAGATTCCATGTGGAAAAGTCGAACCGGGAGAGTGTCATACTCACAGCCACACTCTGTCCCGCCCCGACGAAGACACTGTCAAAGCCTTTGAGATTCTTCGGTGCGGAGTTCGCCGACGCAGGGAAGGTCAGGTATAATTGTGGGACCTAAAAACAACACTGTCAATCGTTGTGGATACGCGCTGATGAAAAATATACCTCGTTCCCAGATACTGTGCCGCTGTTCTGAACAGTGAATGTAACAGTGACGACCGCATCGTGGAGCCTGTATTGCCATCAACACCGGCTTTCTCGAGTTCGCCTATACCCACCATGGATCAAGCGCAGACCCCGGACCTGTCTGTCTAGTTCCCCCAGAAGTTGAGCCAGAGATCGTGAGACCAGAGTACACAAAAGTCGTATACGACAATCCGAACCCAAACTCGAAACGGGGCGTGATTCCCGCCTACCAAGGGGCATTATTCGAGGTCAACCGTATCTGCACCCAGGCGAGAGATATCCACACACCTGGTCAAAGTGCCGATAGTCGATAAAGAGCCCTCCGAGTACGTGATGGGGGTGATAGTTCCTGTCTGCGTCATTGTGACCTGGGCCGAATAGTCGGTGATACTCTTCCCAATCGTGTACGGCAGACGGCCACTAAATTTCTCCGACTCAGCCTGGATGCTGCTCTGCCAGAGAAGAAAAGGCACACCTTGGGTTGTATGCTCCATAGAGCACATCGACTAGGCCGTTTCCTGGCGCAATGTGAGACTCGTTGTTCGATGCAAGCCAAAAAAGAAATCTAACCAGCTTCTTGGCCAGGAATACCGCTCCAGACCTGTAAAAAAGAACATTTTCAAGTGTTTCAAAAATCCAAGTGCAGGAAATGCATACCACGGCCGTAACTGTAAACAAAGCGGTGTCAGAGATAGCATGAGCAGTTGATACAACTGAGGGATAGATTCGCACTATTCGGGTTCGTGATCCAAGCCTCCATGTTGATAGGCCCAACGGCATTGACTACAACAACCGTGTTCTTGTTAACACTGGCCACGGCAGCTATCAAAGCATCCTGCGCCTATGTAAGCAACTAATAAAGCAGAGTGGATACTCTCTTACCCCGCTGTGCCATGCCGAGAGGCTGTTGCGATCTCCAGCATTGCCTCTACGGTGATATAACCTTCGCCACTATCGGCTGTAGGATTGGAATAGAAATTTAACCCGTGTATTTACTGTTGTAACATTACCTGTAATAAAGACGAATGCAATGGCTTTCCCTGTGGCGGCATTCTTGGCCGAGCTCAAGTCGGTGTCACTGGTCGACGACGACACAGTTGTACCGTCGGCGGAAGCTCTTACTTTGATTGCATCCAGGGGCTGAACGTGAGGGTGTTAGTTCAGCTTTGAAGGAAAGAACTTGAATTACAGCGATGAGATACGGGAAATTGGCCGTGCTTTATACGAAGACTTGCATCAGAGTTGACTCGTTCGCCTCTATGTGAGGAAATAGTACCCGCTTCCCCATCCTAAAGCAATGAAGCATGGTTAGTGTTAGCACAGCTTTCCGTCAATAGGAGCTCACCGAGACCAAGGACCCCATCATCTCCGCCGCGATCGACGTACCTGCCAAATTATGAGCACCGAGCGCAGAGCGCAGAACGCGAATGAGCAGTATACCCGTTGGGTCCCGCAGAAGAATTCGCTGCCCCATTGCCGACGATAGCGATGGTCTTCGGCGCCTTGAGAGGCAGAGTTCCATTGGTGTTCTTCAACAAAACAGTCGACGCAGCATCGATCTGGCGAATAAGCCTAAAAAAAATGACGGTAAAATTCAATTTGTCTACAGATTCAAATGACTTACGCTTTGTGGTCAGACTGCACATTGACGTGCTTGTTGAACGCGGCATTGTTATTCCATGCATCGAAGTTGACTGCGGGAAATCCCGAGTCCTGTCCGACCAGGTACCACCTGCCAGGATTCGGGTCGCCATATCCTATAAATCGTTAGTCACATTGCTTGAGTAACGGATGCATTTACATTAATTCTGGCCTGAGATACGGAGCCTGAATTGACTGCATTGACCTAAGAGTAGCTTGAGTGAATTCACGACTCGGATGGTCAAGATGAAAGCCGACCAGAGTCGAGCCAAAATAGGTCGTTCCAGATCCGAGAGTTATATCGCCTTCGGGGTATCAGAATAATTATGCGGAGTAACAGAGGGAATAAAAACCAGGCATAGTCATCTAGCGCATATTAGTGTTCATGAATTTGGCTGGAAGGTACTACGTACATCCAGCCCCGAATTGATAGAAAGGGTCGAATGAGTTGCCCACCAGTCTGCAACAGCGTAAAATGCGGGCACCCTTCATGTTCGTTAAGCATCCTGACCTGACATAACATCTATAGCTTCTGATCAGCCAATAGAATGTTCATGTGATAGTGCATGGTACGAACATCCTTGGAACCCATATTCAGATTTCAATATCCCGTTGAGAGTCTTGTCATTCTCACACGCAAAAGAGGAATTGACTACGGTTTGACTTGTTAATGAGTAAATCCCAAGGTGATTTGTCACTGACTCTGGTCTACAATGTCGAGATGGATTTAACGGTGGACTCGAGAAAAACATGCACACTGAACTGTAACTACACCTGTAGATCCAAAAGCGTGAGCTGATTTGAACTTGATATTTTTAAAGAAAAAAAATCATACATGACTGACGCCACATTCGCCTGCACGCTTCGCAGAAACTGTCCGTACCATCAGAATCGCAACAAGTACAGTCATACTTCTACTCACAGGTAGTGCGTAGAGCTCGTGTTGCTGGAGTGGATTGGAGCCCAGGTCAATAAGAGTTCAGGTGGGCTCATACCGTCCTTGGAGACATTAGACGTGAATCTGGTAGCCTGATAGACTCACCGATCATCCACATTCGACGAACTTGCATCACGGAAGTGTTCCTGTTCGCTGATGACGAAATTCAACGAATTCGGGAGTCAGCGTAGGGATCGGACACTCACTTGTTGATGTAATGTTTCGCTGTAGCCTGCACACCAGCGGATTGAATGCCAATAATGGTCTAAGGCCAGTCAGAGTCGATCGACATAAATATAGACTGAACCTACCTCGTAAGCCCCTTCTCTGGAGATTATCTGTCAACATATACTGGGAATGGGTTAGCTCTTACTCACCCGGACAGATACGGATCGCCACCAAACCTATGCTTGTTTTTAACACAAGGACAGGAAATGCGAAGTGTGTACTTACCCCTCCCAATTCCGACCAGCAGCTGGCGAGCGCATCAAATTCCTAAACGAATTCAGTTATGGTCATAAAGCCCGGACAAAAAAAAAACCCGACATCATCGGACCAAGCGCGACGTGCACTCCTTTTCCTTTGAACTCTTGGCCCAAAGCAATTGCTCTCTGATTCATGAGAGTGCGGTTAAATCTACAATGAAGATTAGGGTAAGGTGTGCGGGCAAGGAATAATACTTGTTCACGTTGCGGCAACGTTGATGGCACTGTGGTTCCGTCAGCCAAAGTTTTAGGACAGCACAAGTTTCATGTACGCTGGAAATACCGATACGAGATCGGAATCCCGTACTCCGACCGGGCTGTCTTCCAAGCACAGTCCAGGGAAAGAGATGGATGATATTTCGGGAGTATTTCCAACACAATGACCTGGAAAAATAAAGCAATAATGAGGCGCATCCTTCAGATCACGGTGGAATATACCATTCTCCCACCCGACACCTAAATAAAGCGTGAGTTAGACAGAATAAACTACAGTCAAACTATGAGTAATACCCGTCGCTAAATTGACTTTGTCTTGGAGTGACATTTTCTGTACTGATGCTGTAGCCTTACCCCTTCCATTAAATTCGTTGTCGGGAAATGAATCAGGATTGATTCTTACCTTAACATATGCCGCGGCCCATTGGGGTGAGATATTCACTATCATGGCCGGTAAATCGTCTTTTGTGACACTCGGAATTGGAAAGATGGTGCGTACAGACGGTGCTCGTCGGTGCAGAGGAGCTCGATGTCGAAGTGGATGATACAGTATGGCTCGACGACGAACTAGAAGTAGTGGTCGAGGAACCAGGCAAGCATTGAGAGTAGTCTGGATACGTCTATAAGCGAAGACATGCAATGCAGACTCGGCGCACACGCACATGGGTTCGAGACCGTGCAAACTCCTTGTGAACATGTTGTTGGACCGGTCCTAAAGGTGGGGTTAACAATGCCAAGACGAATGTGTTCTGCGTACCATCCAATTCCGCCACTTTGAACAGATCATGAACTTGTAAAATCGTGTACCGCGAGCCCAATAATTACGCACCACTGTCCATACAAGTTGGCCTGCGAAGACACCTGTCTCACAAGTTGCAAGCTAACAATAACCCCGAGGGCCGTAAATGATCGCATCGTGGGTCAGGCAAGGGCAACCTGCAACGACGACGAATGCTTTTATATATTGGATGGATCTAGGTAAAAACACACAGATGTGCAACAGGAGCGCGGAAGATTCTCGGCATGCGGCTACATGAACCGCTCTGCAGGGACACGTGTTGTGCTTGGAGGGCTGAGGAAACCAGTTCATCCCGATGTAAGCCCGATGATGGAGAATACAAGTGGCTCACTGCGCTTGGCGCTCGAAGACCAAAATTGAAGCTCGGGGTTTCAACAAGCATGTACAGCCTACATCATTCGAAAAGCATCACGACGATGGCGAGCTCCTTTCTGAGTACGGCACTAGTTAATATTCACAGCCTACATTTGATGAGATTGTGAACATACCTCGGCAAGTCAGTTCGACGATAGTCCATTAATTCTGCTCTGAGTTGTGTATTGGCACCTCCCATGGCATTTTGAGCGAGATGCGTAGCGACATTGCGCTCGATGTTGATGAACCTTTTAGGTGCATTCCATCTCGCATACATCTCTGTCGTGTCGTCTTTCAGCTGCACAGGGAGAGTATCCCGCTCTACGTCCTCCTCAACCTCCCAGGCACCTGATGTGACGTCCGACCGCTTTTTAAGCCAGACACCGACCAACCCAACGATCTCCTCTTTGGAGAGGCAGTCCGATAACCAACTCGAGCCCAGAACGACGACGTCACCGCGCATGATCCGGACATCCGTGACTTCGGGATTCGACGACATATAAGGCGGGGTAACCACTTCGGGATGAGCTGTCTCGCTGAACGACTCCGGAAGATTGCGTTGAGTCTTAATCTGTTCTTCGCTCGAATTCAGCAATGTAGCGCCAAAAGCTCGGGTATATTTACGGCCGAAAAAGAGGCCGTTGTGTATGAGGTCTTCTCCGGGATGCAAGGCCCTTATGCTTTCTCGTTCGGCGAGGTTGTCAGTTGAATGGTCTCCGGAAAGAACATGTACATCGTAGAAGTTGTCGGTGTTTCGTGGACGCCCCAATATTGCGATGTTGTTTCCAAGATTAGCCACGTGCAGGAGCTGCTCGAAGTTTTCATACATAGCCGCGACGACACAAGCGGCCGACTTGGTCAGCGGTACATGGCTAAAACGTTCCAATAACTCTTTGTCCAGAGCTTTGAAGGAACGCGTCACCGACAGATGGATTTCGTTTGTTGGCGGTCGGTGATATAACGGACGTTCGCCAGCGAACCAGCCATGTCTATGGTATACATCGCGAGGGGAATGTTGTCGGTACATTTGCATCAGTGGATCCATGAGAAACGGCAAAAAGCAGTCTTTAACAACCTGCGCCGTCAGATTACCGAAATGTCCTTCTATAATTGAAAAGACCTCCATTGTGGGAGAGCCAGAGACCAAAGCAATTTGTTGGATAGAAATGCCAGGGTCTCGCCTAAATCGAATCAGAAATCGTGGATTGACATGAATCCTTGGAGTACTAACTCATACCCGATCGATAGTCTATGTACCCGCAGAGTGGGAAGAGCTGTTTGACTGGAGCCACCGCTAATCGGTTTGGAAGTTTTAAAAGAGCCATCTGGGGTGTCGGCGTAAAATTTTCGTGTAGCAGAGTAATATATCACTATTGTAGAGATGCCACTGGCAAGTGCGAAACCGGCAGAGTGTCGGGAACGTGGTGAAAAAGTAGTTCCGGAGTGGCGGAATGACGTTGAAAATGAAGGGAATTTCGGCCACATAGAAAGTCAGTCGCACGGCGGGGCGGACTGGAACAACTTGAGATAATGAGAGACAAGAGAGAGGGCGACTCAAGGGGCGCCCATTGTGTTATCCATCAAAATCTACCACCGGTGTAGTCGTGGGAAGGTGGCGGTGCTGCCAAACGGGACCGCACTGGGTTCGTGGCCAAGTGAACGGAAAAGAGTGGAGAAATTTTATTCGCCAACTCAGAGAGCTTTTGGGACCTCCCATTATTATTTTTCGCAGTTTTTATGTACCCAGAACAGAGAGAAAGAATAAAACTCTCAAACAGCACCGCCACTTTCCCACGACTACACCGGGGGTAGATCTTCATGGATAACACGAGAAAATTTGAGTGAGTGCTTAGCAAAACACGTGCTGTGGTGATTGCCGAAGGATTACAAACTCCGACGCAGCACTACGAATAATCTTTGAACTTGGAGGTTGGGGTTTTTCCTGTTAATTTCGTTCACCAGAGCATCACTTCCCGTAAATCCGCTAGCCATAAAATCACTGCGGACACCGATTTCAAATTTGGCTAATATTCTCTATTCAACTGTCAATCTCCGTCGATAATGCGGGGAGGAGATCATCGCCTGTTAGTCAAGCCGCAGCGACGTAGAAGGAGGAAGCCTGGTCGTTAAAGCCAATGTCATTCAGGTTTGCATATCCCGGATAATAGACGGTGGGGGTTCCAAAGATGTCAGGGAAACAGTCACCGTTCCTATGCGGTAGTTAGTTGTCCACCCTTCAGCAGTATGATAATAGAAGAAAGTCAACATACCCGTATAACGTCACCTGAGAACAACTTAATGAGCCAACAATTCCTGCAAAATGGTGCAATGACACACCGCCGTTCCAGGGTCAGGGCCAATGCTGGAGATCTTGTTGTTCCAGTCGCTTCCCAAAGTGATACAAGTGTTGAGTGGCTGAACGGCGTATCCGCACGTTCCTCCCCAATTGATGTCAACGCAGATGAATATACCGCCGACGGTCCGTTTCGCCAACCCAGAATCCTGATTTTCAGGTCAGACGTCATTGAGCTTGAATTGACTACGAGATACAGACGGTCGTGTTCGGTGTGCCGAAAGAGGACGCGGGACTGACGACGCCAGACCAACCCAGTTCGTACTTCCAGTCACGCTCTTCTCTCACTTCCACAGGGGAGGCGAGCACAGTGACGCAAGCGGGGAGCAATAAGAGGAGAGAACTGAACAGCATCTTCACTAGAGGAGTTGGCAGTGAGTGAGATTGAATTTTCGCTGCTCAACTTCGTTGGTTTATATAGTTGTCTCGGCCTCCTGCGGTCAGGAGTTCCATTAGTAGGAGAATGATTAACATCCGAGTGTACCGGAAGCACTGGTTCCATATATCGCACATAAGGAGATAGAGCGGCGCCTGGGTTGTCGACTATCCGAACACGACGGATCTTCGCCAGGAATTAAGAAAATCTGAGAAATTAAAACCAAATACTTAGAAACATCGCTCAGAACGAGGAATATTCACCACGGGGTCTAATTTTGAGCCATGGAGTCATCGAGAGCTTGTGCAAGTTGCAGCACAGGGGGAAAAAAGGACGACCAGAAAAACAAGTTCAAAAGGAACACCATCTACCGGGTAACAATCAGCACGCCGGTCACGTAAGTATCTCCTTGCATCGAAGAAATCTCCTGGGAGATCATCATGAATATGAGGGTCCGATGAAATGAATTGCAACTTTCCTCGCATGTCAGAGACGAGGTGAGAGGAGACCCAAACAAGAGAGGACCGTCCACCGGAGAATATTCAAGTCCGAACTGTTCCATCAGATATGCGCCTCCGGGTCTTCCTTCTATCCCATACAGCTCAGGTAGTCGGGTGAGTCAGAGACAGATCGATTGGAAAAGAAAAGATAACATCCGAAGAGGAACGACCCGGGATCGAGTCGGCCGAGCAATGCAGACGCGCGCCTCCGTAGATAGCGGTGGTTTTAGCTGCAGACCGGTAAGACCCCGTATGGGAAATGAGGACAACAAATTGTAGGAAGGTGGGACGGCAACAGCCGCCTTGGTGAGATTCTGCCTTGAACACTTCATCTCTGTGCCAGATCGATATCGATGCGTTCTGTATGCTAGGGCTTACCTTGGAAACAGATAATGAGAATCTCGTCGTGCGTACGCGTGTTCGTCGTGTTCCACCGGGGAACTCTGCGTCATCGTTCAAGTCGGCGTTGGATGAGGGAGAACAAATCTGCATATGGATGGTATTGCCAATGGAGTATCGCCCGAATACCATTCTGCGAGAGACCTCTTGGATCATTCCAAAGACTTCCGAACAAATGGCACAATATTCCAACTCAAGATTCTCATCCAAGCTTTTGACAGACCTGACTGAGAGAGAAACGTCACGTGTGTTGCTGATATGGGAGAGGTGCGCGATCTCTGGATCGTGGAAGCCGATTAGTTAAGCTGATGCGATCAATCGGCGATGGCCGACAACGCTCAACAATTCCTTGAGCGACGTCTAGGACGCATGAAATATTGTATGAACCTCAGAATTCCTCAGGTATCACTTTAGTTGCAATATCCTTCGATGTTTGGGCAGAGTGAATGAGCTGTGCGGATGCCGTGGAATGGCCGTTATTTGTGCGAACCAAACACTTTCCTTTTCTGGGGAGGTGGGTGGTCGTGGGAACGCTTTCCAAGATCCAGAGATCACGCACCTCTTGGACCCATGTCCTATTTGGGACATCGGTCTGCATCCGTGCTTGATCCTGCTAATCCTGCGTGATCCGACCAACTCATGCACCAAGTCCCAAGTCCAAATCGCGATCGATTATCGTCGCGTCCCCATTGCTTTCACCGCATGCAGCCCCTCACCGCATTCCGCGCCGTTCCCACGGCTGGGTACACCACTTCTCTCGGCGGGTTCGTGCTGACGCGGAACTTGACAGCGGAGGGCGCTGTGGAGGACAAGGAGGGAGGGGAGGGACAGGGCAATGAGAGGCCGCAGCGGGGACGTCCCGTATGGGCGTGACCGCAGACCCAGGCGGAGGCCCTCTCGCGTGGGTGGAATCGCTGCCGTGCGCAGGGTGGAGTCGCCGGCGTGCGGGGAAGGATGGAACCGAAAAAAAAACTGGGTTAATAGGCGAAGAGGGAGGGAGATCGGTGCGCACTTGCCTCCTGCTGTGCGCTGGCGCTCCCCGTCTCCGTCGAGTTGAGCGCGGATGTCCCATTGGGCGCCGCCGGTGCAGTGATGCTGACGCATCCCCAGCCGCACACACAGCGTCGCACCTCTTGGTTGTAATCGACCGTAGCTACGTCACTCGCTTATGTAACACGATTTGTGACTGACGAGATTAGAAAACATGGCGGAAAAGTAGATCATCCTGTTCGGGGATGAAAATCGTTCAACCAGGTTTTCGGGTTCAAGAGCAATCAGACATACGGTGGGTTCCATTATATGTGTATGACAAAATTTACACTGGAACGGTTGATACAAAGTATTGTAGAGTCTACGTCTGAATAGTAGAGCAAGTACCCAAGTACATGTCTCGGAATTTATGCCATAAACTAAAGTCCGCTTTTCAAACCCCAAAACTGTTGCTCGCGACGAGATGATTTTCTGATCAAGAGGATCTCGTGCCTTGTATTTGCAGCTGCTTCTTAGCTGTACCGATCGTAGTGTTGTTCACCTGCAGCGGATAATCAGAATTGGGAGACGAGGGTTAGGAAGGGACAAACCTTAGTAGCAAATCTCAATGAAGTGAGCGACTCATTCAAATGCGCGGCCAACGGAGACAAGTTCAGCACCATCTACAAACAATGTCAGTCTCCGGTCTTCTGCACTCTCAGGTGGACACTTACCAGCGTCTTGGAGTTTCCGCTTAGGGAATTCTGCAGTAGATACGTCAACTGCAAATCACCGTCAGCTTGCTCCAGTCTACTCTGCAAGAGGAACGCAGCGCACCTTCGAGTTCCTATACGGCACATGCGCCCCGGCCCACTCCCCAGGGCAGCGACCACATCCCCGAGCGCACTCAAGCTCCGGTTGATGCTCTGCGTCTCCTTCAGCCGCTCGCCGCCAGCGACCGACGCGCCGAGCCCGAGGCTCGCGAGGCGCTCGCTCCCCGCGAGGTCGACCAGATTCAGCGTGCCCATGCGCTCGCCCTCTCCGCTCGCGTGTGTGCCGCGGATGCGCAACGTGAAGACCGAGTGCGAGCGCGACGAGCGCTCGTTCATCAGCGTCGCGGCGACGCGCCGGCGACTCTGCGCCTGTGCGAGCAGCGCCATGACCTGCGTCGGGGACGAGAGCGGCGGCGTCAACACGTCCGAGACGGTCGTGAGGTGTGTCGTCGGGTGGTGGTGGATCTCATGCTTCCGGGGCGGCTCGCCTGCTGCTGGTGGAGGCGAGAGGAGGTCCGTGATCATTTCGTTGTACTAGAGAACGGGGAGGTCAGGATCTAATGGCCGAAGGAAGATCGGAGAAGCACGGACAATCTCGAGGAACTGGCCCTCCATGGTATACGTCCAGCCCTTGTCTTCGAGCTCGTCTGCGACGCGGAACACCTGTGCCACCGCGCGCGGGATCATTCCTTGAGTTTCTTCTGCCTATATGGCGCGTTAGGCAGCAAGTAGAGGGAGAGCGGGAGCCGCTTACCCCACCGCCCTCCATCGTCCAGCTCTTCCCACTACCCGTCTGCCCGTACGCGAAGATACAGACATTGTACCCATCCGTGCAGCTCTGTGCTAGTTGGGAGATTTCTGCAAACAGGTCTGCTTGCGTCGACGTCGGGGTGAATACCTAGACGGACACCAGTCAGTCGGCACCGGTCGGAACGCAGGAGGGAACGTACGCGATCAAAGCCAAAGCCCCACACCTCCTTTCGAGGCTTGTTCCCCATCCCCGCGTCCCACTCCCGTTCGGCGCCAGTCGAACTAAACACGATCTCCTTCTGACCAGATGGATAGGGGAGGCTGGCGTCGGGATACGCAATCTGGGCGCTGACGCTCTCGTCTCCCGCCTCTTCTTCCGTAGGAAGCAGCGGCCGCACGCGACAGAACACCCGGATATTCCCCTTCAGCTCCATCACCATCTCATGAAGCTTCTTGCGCTCCTCCTCGCCGCGCACCGCCTCTTCGCGCAACTGTACCCTCTCCTCCTCCCACGCCTGCCGCTCGAGCGCCCACGCCTCCTTCTCCCTTAGTAGCCCCGCGATCTGGTCTCCGCGCGCCTCCGCGCGCCCCGCCAACGCGCGGAACCGCTCTTGCAGCCCCACCTCCGCGTCCGCCGCACCCGCGAGCTCTGCGCGCAACTTCGCCACGCGTGCGTCGCGTTCCTCCAAGTCGTCCTTCGCCTCGCGCAGCAGCCGCTCCCCGCGCCGCACGCGTATCTCGCCCTCCTCGCGCTCGCGGGCCAGTGCGCGCCGCAGTTCGCCCGCGTCGTCCTGCGCGGTCGCCAGCGCCGTCTTGCCCGCGAGTAGCTCCGCCTTGAGCGCGAGCGCCTCCTTCCGTGCGTCGCCCTCGCTGTCCTCGCGCGCACGGAGCGTACCCTTCGCGCTGCCGAGCTCCGACTGCAGGGAGACCACCTGCGCGTGCGCGGCAAGGAGCTGTGTGTTGGCGGTACCCAGCTGGGCGGTCGTCGTTGCGAGCTGCGCCTGCGCGGCAAGCAGCTCAGCCTGAAGCTCGGTCGCGGTGCTTGAGGAGGCTTTCGACTCGAGGAGGGTGGTGAGGCGCTCGTTGTCGTGTGTGCGCGCGGACTCTAGCGTCGTGAGGCGGGTTTGGAGGTGCGTGATGACGGCGTCGGGGGCGGCGGAGGATGCGGCAGCGGCTGTGGATGTGGAGCCGGATGCGGTGCGTCTGCCTAAGGCGGACGAGGAGGGGACACGTGAGACCAGCCCCATCCCGACACCGGACGACGGCTTGCGGACAGTGGACACAGGCGGCGCACTGGCACCGCGAGCGGTGGGACGCGCAGCGACCGGCGGACGGGGCCGCGTGAGGGGGCGGGGCATCACGGCAGATTTTGGGAGACCATTGGACGTCGACGCAGTCGGCCTTGCATTGGTGGCGTTCTTAGAGGCTTGCAGGGGTTTCGGTCTGAAGCCACTGCCTTTAGGCGCGAGTTTGTGGGGCTGCTCGTCGATGTCATCCTCTTCTGGTATGACTTTACGTTTCAGAGACGGTGCAAATCCCTTGGCGTCGGGGGAAGAATGGGGTCTTGGGAGTCGAGACATACTTGGGGTGTATTCTGTCATCATTATAAGCCCAGTATAAAACTACGATGGAAAGAACACGCACCGGAAGCCTTTGTACGTTAGGTGGGCCCGTAAGCGAAGTTTTGACTGAAGACTGATCCGGTGCACGACAAGGACCTCGACCACTAAGACAAAGAACCCGCTGGCTTGTAGTGAGCACGCGTGGACCTTGATAAATCCACAGAGGTGAATCTTCTCGGCGAAGACGAGTAACCCTGCAGTAGCACAGTCACGACGGATTCTACGAAGAATTTGTACGAGATAGAAGGGACTCGCCTGGCGTTCTTCTTGCGTATGTACCTGGGGATTCCTTGATACATTTCATTTAGAGCACTTTCAGCAAGGACGAGCAATACCCACGGTTAGAAACAGGGCTACGGCCGTCGAGGCGAGGCTCAAGTAGTGGCAGAAGACGAACCTTGAAGAGGTCACGGGATGGCGATTACCCACGTGAAAGAACCAAAGTGTACACAACAACCCGTCTCTTTACTGACGCGTCAGCATTATACACAGCACACGCTCAGAACGACAGCGGAAAGTTGTATGTCACATAAGGGGCTGGCATAATTGACGCTCGATAATCTCTGAGTCTCTTCCCATGCTCATGAATATTCACTGCGTTCCAAGCCCCCCTAGACTCAGTGAGTCTAACTTTGTCTAGGGTCAGTCTAGCTGTGTTTGGTCACTAGACAGACCCTGTGTAGGGTCCTAGACGGAGATTTTCCCCAGGAGTGGCCAGGTCTGTGTAGCCTCTGTGGAGGTGAGTTTGGGGTCCCTAGACTTGGTCTGTCTGGCCCAGCGTAGATCAGTGTAGGTCAGTTTGGGTGAGTGTAGGTGAGTGTAGGTGCCTAGTCAGAGCAGAACAGACGTACTTTCGTGCTTTTCGTTTCAAAATCTTGATCGCGGTGAGTTGGGGGTTCCGTTGATCATCAACGCACCAACATCAACGTTAACTTTCTTCCTTAAGATCCGATGGGGCTGCTTGAGTTTATGTGCTATTTGGGTGTCCTAAAATACTTATATTTATTGTGGGATGATGTTTAACAACTTATTTTGGAGCGACAAGTAGATGGCGGATCTGTCTACACTTTCCCGACATAGACTGACCCGAACTGAGCTGGGCAGACCTAGTCTGACCTACCAAGATGTAGACATACCTACACTGAGCCTAAACAGAGCTCAACAGACTGTGTCTGGTTACCTAGGCACAGACCTGTGTGTAGGTATGTCCAGGGCGCCTAGACTCAGCTAAGGCTAGGGGGGGTCGGAACGCAGTGATTATTCATTGTTGAAGGATCAATGGCGCGGAATAATTCGGATTGCCGCTAATCACCCTCCGAGGGCTCCAATGCCATCTCGGACGTGCTTTTCCACGTACCATGGACGGAAATGTGGGCAGCGTACTCAAGTTCCTTTCTGTCGCACGTTTCCGGCTAAGTACGAAACTGTGGATGCTAGGAGTTTCTCGACAAACTCTCGCTCGTTCCTGGGTAATATTTGCACTCGATGCAGGACTACAGAAGTATGCTAGAGATCCTCAGTAAGCCATCTACCTCTGGGATCCTGGCTGAGAAATAAAATTATAGTGTCAACGCATTTCATGGACACCGTGCGAGCGAACGTAAACCCAGTTTGCAGAAAGCGAAAAGGATCCTGCGGCCACAGACATGGCAGCGGTTCCAACCCAAGTCTGGCGGCCACATCCATGTAAGGCGAATGCGGTTCACCGCCAACAGAGTCTTGTAGCATCCAGATTCGAACGGACGTTCGTTCCCGCCGTGCAGCGGGATCGGTTGCGCGAGCCTCCCATCTACATGGCTTGTGTCACTCGCGCACTGACACGAATTCAATCGGCATGCCTAACAGCGGATGCTCGACACGTACCACAACGGCCATGAGCTCCGTAGATTCCAGACATGTCGTCAGGCTTGATACCAGAGTCCTTCCCAGACGGAATATATGAGCTCGTCTTGTCGCTGATTGACTGATTGAATAAATTAGCGACAGTCTTCCCTGTCGCAGGGCTGGGGCAAGCGAGGGTTACGTTGGTCCTTGCAAAGTTCACAATCGTGGCTTGGACGCACGCGAGTATTGAAAATTAGGGAGAGGAGCTCAAGTGTTTTGGATCGCGCGAAACTTTTCTGCTCGTGCGTGCAGGCAGATATAGGTGGAGATGAAATCGATGGACCTGGCTACCTCCAAGTCTCGGCAGATACTAGAGATTTAGCTTCGGAACAGTAGGGTAAGTCGACCTATGGAGCCGCAAGAGCAACAGTGTGCACCAGGCCCAAATAGAAACGAGTGACTCAGAGCACAGCGCTAATACAGTCAATTGGGTCGGTCTCGACGTTGTTGATTTCATCTAACGCTGTAGCCTGAGGGCATGCCACCGCATATCATCGAGATATCCATGTCGAGTTCTTACTGTAAGAGCTTCCGTGTCTGTATTGTCCAGAACGGAACGCATGAAAGCAGATGCCAGATATGAATTAAGTTACAGCGTCGCGAGAGAGCAGCAGACTCGCCGCAGAGCGTCACGTAGCCAACACCACATCCTCCATCACCGCTACGGGCGGGGGCCGCCGCTCCTCGCGCCCCAGCCCGGCAGCGCGCTCGGACTCCTCTATCGTATACACCGGCTCCTTCAGCTGCTTGCACCGCCGCTTGTGGACCTTGCTGCGCCAGTGGGAGTTCAGTGCCGCGTCTGTCTCATAGTATCTGCACCAGAGAAGATGCGCCTGTTAGCTGCGCCCGCATGGGACGGGATGGGGGAACGCACTTTGCACACTCCACACAGTAGTGTTGCGCCAGACCGGGTTTTTCGAAGTCGAGCGGCTGAGCTTCCAGTTCTTTCCGGCGCTATACAACAAAAATCCGATTGAGGACCCCCTTTCAAGGGGAGATTGTAGCGCAAGCATGTACCTTGGGATCGAGGTCAAGCATTTGGATCTGATCCAGATCCCGACCTCTGACCTGTGCAGGGTGAGCGGTTTAACTTTCTGGACAAAGAGACGCCTACACGGGTGCGCGCAGCTCTATGGACATCCCGACGAGCGTTGTGGACTCTTGAGCGTCTTAACCGACCCATTTGCACGGATAGACAGAAGTTTCTTGTCTGCACAGGCATGGCTCTGCTTGGCACCAGGCTCGGAGCCAAACAGTCCTTGCCGATTTTGGAACTGCATCGATCTCCAGCCACGCGAGCGCATCCGCTCTGCCAGTCTCCTCTCCTCTATCGTATGAGGTACAGACAATCGAGCCACAATTAGAATTGCATCGCTTAGGAAACTCGTCTGCTACACAGCTTGTGCTATGATCATAATTCATAAACGTGGTGCCACTGGCAGTGATGTCCAACATTCGGGAACTCTCTAGAACTAACCGGGACAGCTCCTGCTGTTCATATTGATCAAGACATCATATAAACGCGGATGGGATCTCAAATTTCATTACTTGCTCGATGCCTGGCGCTACCGTGACTCCGACGCGCCCAGCAGTAGTCCCCCCTGGGGACTATAGATGCTCTCAGTCCGTTAAAATATCTGGAGAATCATACGTGGTGTGCCGCGCACCGTCGTGCCGAACGAAAACACCACGAAACTTATAAGGTCTCTCCCGCTGCCTTCTGGGTTCCAATCACAACTGATCTCGAACTCTCGTATCAGCGCTTCCAACAGGCCTTGGAGGGCTTTGATGATTCCAGTATATGCTTGGATCTAGCACGTATTGAAGCCTGCGGTTCTAAGGAACCCCTGAGCCACTGGGCGGCTCGGTTGAGGGAAAAGATGGGCTTGTACGAGAAGTAAATATGAATCTTTCCGTGTGGATCTTGATTGCCTGACTAACAGTATAACAGAGTAATTCGTGGTCGAGAGTACCACCATCGTCGCGTACATCATCCCTTGCGTCGCTTTATACACGATGTCCGATTTTTATTTTTCAGTTTTATGGCGGCGGTGATCGTGTTCACATCGATTGCATCTCGGTCCTCGTCGCTTGCAAGTCGGAAGTGGAAGTCGCCCTGCTGGCAATAAACCGGCAACATGACAGGCTTTCCGGAGTCTCACACACCGACTCCGACCGCGACGACGACGAGATCAGCGCGATTCTGGGAATGCAATCTCGGCAGCCGCTTGTCAGGGATGTTCCCGGAGTAGTAGACCCTTACCAAGATCGATTCGAAGAGGACCAACGACGCGAACGCAGCTTGCTGCTCGACAGGTTCTTCACCTTCTGCAAGGCTGCGGACCTGTACGGCACCGACACCTGCGCCCAGTTCATCGACTACATGGAGCGCTTGCTGATCATCGCAATCCTGGACCGCTCCGGCCTGCGAACCGTCCTCACCAACAAATGCTCAGATGTCGAGTCTTTCTTAGCGCTGGACATCATAACGCTGGACGAGCTGAAACAGATATATGTCGCTGTGCATCTTATGTCCCCGCAGAAAGTGCTCTGTGCGATCAACGATGCTTTCAGAACAGACCGGGATGCGCACAACGTCATTCTCGGCCGCCGGATTTACAACGAGGACCAGGGCGGCCAGATTCCTCTCAAGGCGTGGGACCTCTTCGAGGACGTCACTCCGTGTCGGCATTGTGCGCTACAAGGATCCTACAGCCTCGAAGCGTGGACCGAAATTGACCGATTGGCTACACTTTCTCTGCGCTTTTCGCAATGGCAACCCCCGAACGTCGCGGCGTTTTCGCGTGCGGACATGCTTTTCCATCTGAGTGGGGTATTTGCCGAGCGCAAATGGAAGTGCAAGTCCCCCAGAGCGCGTTTCTCCCACAAGTTCGGGCTGTGGGTCGAGAAGGAGAGCCCGTCAGGATTGTATCTCAAGGTGAACTCATATCATACAATTTTCTATTCGAGCTGTCTAAAATAAATTTGTAGTTCCCACTCGCCAATGCGGATGTATATCACCGGTTCCTGCATAGTATACAGAATCTCGATGACGTATTCTCTGTACTTCCGTGGGCCCCGGCCTTCCAACAAAAGTCTGACGCGCTCGTTCCCAAAGCCCGCACCAACCTCTGTGCATCCCGCATCCGGACCGCGGCAACGCTGGAAGGCTTGTCGTCTGCGTCCTGGCGAGACCACCAGGCTTTTACGGAATGTGATGCCCGCGCGCTGCACAACTCGAGCCGCGACCCGAGTGTGCTACACATGATCGTGCTCGACCGCGCCGGGGGTGATGTGGAGCACCTCAAAGATAACCTGGCCACCGCATTTCTGTTTTCCGCAGCAGGTATCTGCGACCCCGCATGAGTTCATCGCCGCCGAGGTCAGGGCCCTGCTGAGCACGAGTGCCGCCCCGGACTACTTCACGGTGGAGGATGGCATCTTCAGTGTTGCGTGCAGGGTGATACATGTACGGAGCAAGAGCTTCGAGCAGTTTCGTCTCCAGTGCGTCAAGCTGACGGAGATGCTGATTGATCTGGGTGCGGTGGAGCGATGGAGCGCCAGAAGTCGAGCGCAGAAACAGAAGGATGCCACAGAGTGTTGGAAGAAATGGACAGAGCGTCTGGATCGCATGAAGTGCTCCAAGGATTTCTTTTACTTGGGGACCAAAGAGGGCCGCAGCCATCTACGCCACCGACTAGGGAGGAGTGAGTCAACGCAGGGAACACAGCCACCTGATGAGTCTTTACGACGAAACATTGCGCCCAAACGTAGTTGTCCCTGCACAAACTCTTGTTCTTTCTTGCTAGTACATCTAGTCGTCGTCGCTCGCTCCTCCTCCCCGCAGGGATGGTTTTGTCCACCGACTCGGAACTGACCATGGCTCTAGCTATCTCTCCCGAGGAAGGGGCCTTGGTCAAATACGACGAGGATGTTTCGCAGGAGGCTTTTCGTGGGTCTTCTGTTATCTACCTGATGGGCCCAGTTCTTATTGTTGCTCTAGAACGAGCGCTCGACAGATCAGAGGCAGTTGAGAAGATGTTAACACCCTGCGCAATTCCTATGGATTGGGATGGAGAGATTCAGTATCCAGAGAATATCTTGGGTACGTCGGTCAGCTCTAGATCCACTCGAAAACTGCAGCTGAGAATCGTGTCTACAACAATATTGCCTCCTTCCTTCGGGGGAATCTGTTGGAAGAATCTAAGGCCATGATTATTGAAGTCGCTGCAGAATACGTATCAGATTCAGAGGTCCCTTAACTCGCAGACATTATTGGTATTATTAGTATTGATGTTCGATGGCAGAACAAAATCTGGAGTGGGTTCGTTGGATACAACAGTCTGTCTACATTTAATGTCAATGTCATCCAACGCCAGCTCTCCCGAATAGGCGTGAGGCAGAGAACAACTACGACGGCTCTAGGTGCGCGGTCGAAGAGGCATCTTGGATCGACTCTTTGATATTGGCAACTGTCGACACTTGGTCATAGTAAAGATGTCCGCATTGACACTTTGCACGCCAACAAGCAGCTGACTCCGGCCATCCCGACATATCCACCAAAGTGTGGTCGCCTAGTGGTCTTCGATTGAACTCCAATATGAGCTGAAACACCTGAATGAGCCCACAGCAGACGAGAAGCCAACTGCTTACCTTTGCTTTGAGCACCCGCCATGAGTAGTTGTCCATTCGCTTACCGCACCCACATTCGCGTGGCTCCTCGTTCCCTGCCGAAAAGAGGTCGGTGCCGTCAAGTGCGTTTTTAAATCGCGTTTTGCAGCGATCGTGAAAGGCTAACAGTGTGAGAAGGCTCCTTGAAGAGAGCCGGCAGAGGGTGGCATCGTGCTGGCCATTGAGCAGCTCAAGTTTGAGCGTATTGACGAGCACTTCCTTGGTCTCCTCCTCCCAACCAAAATGCGTCGCCAGAACGTACACCCGAAGAGGCTCATTTGCGAAAAGGGGCGACGTGATGGCCGTGCGAACAATGGAGAGCGGACCGGGAGCGTCCCATTTCTCGATAAGGTCGAGTGTCGATTCCAGCTCGTTGAACGAGGTCCATCTCGGGATTTCAAGTCCACACATCATCCGCAAGACCCGTTCCAGAACGGCGTCTTTTTCCCCCACCGGGATCTCATGGTGCACCTTTGATTCACTTGTTTGTGGGAGTGAAAGCATGGTGCGAAAAAATCCAGACGTGTTTCGAAGGGTGAAGGCATGGACGCGGTACATGGTCCCTTCAACAGACTGGAGGACAACATCCGCACTTTTGTCAGAGAAGGCGGGATGAAGACTATCTGGAACCATCGACATGAGAGGAAGAAAGAGGGTATATGACCGTCAAGTGAAAGGTGCACAGAAAATCTGGACGGAGGTGAGATCGTAAGATCAATTGCAAGTGGTATGACCCGACCTGTGACGTAATGCTCTCATGCCCAATAAAGTCGAGCAACCATAAGAGCTGAAAACAAGATGTACACGAATTGCAATAGCATCGTGTCCTATACTGGAGTAAGTATATACTGCTCCACTTGGATTTCTTTTCCATTTTTTTTTCAAGACACAAAAGCAATATTGACAGAAACATCGAAGAATCTTATATTTACAGCCCATTCCAGTTTCTGGAGCTACATACAAGCGGAATGTGACGATAAATAATTGTCCGAAAGAGCTAGGAGTCAGACGAAGTCAAACTAGATTGAGCGTTCTCCACGGCAGACTCAACTGCGATTTTGATGTTTCGGATGGTCGGGATCCTCTGGTAATATAAAATCCCACAGCGACAGATGGCATCCCAGCAGGCAAGGGACTCAGGCCATACTTCAACTTCGGCTATGACGTTGTCGCCCAGTGGCCTGCGGCTAAATTCAGAAATAATCTGAGAACAAAATGAGACGACAGGTGGCGCGCATAGTTCAAAATCACCTTGCTCTTCAGAGTGCGCCATTTGTAGTTGTCTATGGAACGACTACACGAACAAGTTCGAGGGTCGTTGTTACCGGCGGAGAAAAACACCGGGTTGTCAAGGGTGGCCTTCAAATGGTTTTTACACGTCTCGTGGAAATCCAGGAGGACAAGAAGGCTTTGGGACGAGAGTCGGCGGAGGTTCTGGCGATTCTGCTCCGAGAGAAGGTCCAGTTTGAGTGTCTCCATCAATGCCATGTTGGTCACATCCGCCCACTCAAAGTGGGTTGCGAGTGCGTACAGTCGCAAAGGCTCCGCGACAAACATGGGACTATGAACGGCACTGCGCACAACCGAGTTGGGTCCTGGTGCGTCGAATTTCTCAATGAGTGAAAGCACGGCCTCCACCTCATCGAAGGAATGCCACTTGGGGACCTCCAAGCCGCACATCATCCGGAGAATACCCTCTAGCGGGGCGTCATGTTCAAAGACTGCAATGGGTGCGCCATCAGATTCCATCTCCTTGGATTGGGGAAGCGACAACATGGTTCTGAAAAATCCGGATGTCGTTCGAAGGGTAAAGGAGTGAGTCCGATATAGGGTTCCTTCCAAAGATTGCAGAATAATGTCCGCATTTTCGTCATTGAATAGAGGATGGTAATTTCCACCCAGGCTGTTGTGTCCCCCGGTATCCATGGACGGGCAGTGGATATTGGGGAATCGGGGTTCAAGGGGCTGATGGTGCGATTGGGTGAGGCATTCGACCATTTGTGAGAAGAAGGGTTATACTTGAAGAAGTGGCTCAGCGTCGAGCGATGCTCACCAGCCCTGGACTCTCGGAATCTCAGCGCCAGGAAGATGAAGTGGACACTGGAGAGACAGAGAGATCAAAGACTCAGACTGAGACTCAGTGACAAGAGATGCACGAAGCCATATCACGTGCGCGTTTCAGACTTCGACGATCATATGAAGTACCTCAATATGCGCGGGTATGGGCTAGACACCACGTGAAAACACGCCCAAACCAACTAGTATCTCCCCAGCACAAGGATCTACTTCGGCTGTTCAGTTAGTTCAAGACGAGATCTTTTTTTCTTCCCCACCATTCCCAGCCTCGTCTTCTTCCCTTCGCATCTCATTTTCCATGATCGTCTTGATCATTTCACTTCCCAACCGCCCCGATTCCTCGAATCTGCCTTCAAAAAACACCCTCGTTTCCTCAAACCGCCTCCTATACAGATCAAAGCTGCCAAAACTGACACACTGACTCCACCCTCTAGCAGCGATCACGAATTCTAGGTCGTCGCTCCGGTGCCATGTGTCGTGGACTGCAGAGTGGATTGCACCGTCGAGCATGGTGGGTGACAGAAACAGATACTCGGCGACACCCAGGAAAAGTCGAAAGAGGGGAGTTGCGGCGAGTGCAAGATGGAGAAAGGGGTTTATCTGCAGGTGGGCCCAACAGTCGACCATAGCGAGGAGCGAAAGGTGCGAGTTTGATTTGTATTTATTTTTAGGAGGTTGGAATGTCGTTGAGGCAGAGTCAGAGGGCGACGGAGGGAGACCTTGGGCGGGTGAATCTGGTGTCCGGCCTAAACTAAAACGATCCAAAATGTCCTCGGATAGCAGGATTGGAGTGCGTTTCTTGCCAACCTTCCCTGAATCGCCGAAGACGGTTTCCCGAGCCCAATTAACCCGCTCTCGAAGCCGTTCTTTGCCTCCGTGGTCGCCGCCCTCAAGCATGAGCTTGAAGAGTTCCGTTACGCTTTTCGCATATTGATCAATCTGAATCCGGGCGCTTGGGTTCAGGATCGCCAAACCCGCGTAGACATGCCAGGCGTTCGAGTATATTCTTAATGTGAGGTTCACTTTTGCAGTTTCGATACCGCCAACGTATATACCCTGCTCCCAAGGATATGCCTTCCTGGCGGCCCAGGCCGTTCCCATGCTGCAACTATTGGAATGCGGGCGGATACAAGGAAAACGGCAATCACCTTAGAAAGGCAGCGTGAATGACACCTTGTGTATTGGCTGTTACGAGGTCGTGCTCTTCGTACGACAGATAGACAAAGCGCGAGCCGAACGATCCAAGGATATTCTCGACCAAAGACAGGGCTGCACTTGATGCGCGATGTTTTATGAGGATCTGGGATAGGATAAACGATACAGGAAACACGTGAGTGGAGCCTATCATAATAAAACGATGCGCACCAATGGCTGTCCTATGGGTGATACACCAGGACCGTGAAGAGAATGGCACGATACAATTTGTGCATCAGCTGGAAGATGCTTTTCGAAAGCGGCCCTCTCGGGAGCCTTCACAGATGTCTGGCCTGCGACTATGGCGTTCAATTTTGTGGCTGGAAGCGGAATTTAAGCACCATCTTGGCCCGTAAGTCGAGAAAAGCGTTACAGGGTCCATATTGCTCGACCACGCGGTCGATGAATTCAGCCTCGACGGAGTATATGATGAAGTCGGATGAGCGCGAGACGGCGTGGCCATCCACAAAGACTTTTATGCCCGGAATTCCTGGAGAATCATGCTGTAAGTACCCGCGTCAGGCGCAGAGGAATGAATGACCAGCATAATCTCTCGTCAGGGCTTCGTATTTTTCAGGCTGATCACAGACGTGAATTCTGAAATTCATCATTTTTGGGAGGAATTAAGGGAAGCTGTCAGGCTCACTTTTTCCATCCCGCATGGGACAGATACTTGGCGTACATTTTGCCCATCGCTCCCATGCCAATGAGGCCAATCGTCGGCTGCTCTTTTAGTTGGGAGGCGGTATCGACATCCAGGCTGAAATTTGACATCTCGGTGGAGGTCGTGGCTACGTGGGCACGTTGGGAGGTAAGGATTTAAAGGCTAATGCCTAAAGGAGACGTAAAGGTCTGGCGGACTCAGGCACTGACTGACAACTGGTGAGTCACAGGCACGGTCACCTGACTGTTACTACACCGCCAAGGTTTGAAATGCACCGACAGGGGATATTATACCGGTGACTCCAGGATATTTAAGTGCTCCAGCTGCAGGCAATCCGAAGCGATAAACTTGAAGAAAGCCTAACTATAACATATCTGAACTTTGCTCCTCATGGAGTTATTCCGGCAAGATTGCGAGCATTGTCCTCGCGGTTTCGATGCCTGAAATACTGGACCAAGGTCCTGGTCCAAACTGGACGCTAAGATAGTGGTTAAATTTTAATGTAGAATGATAAGTAAGCATCAGCTGATGAATGATGTACGGATTCGAACTCCATTAGACTCCGCTGATGCGGACTTGGATGACCCCTTTTCTTTTTCATCTTCACTCTTGCACGTCTTCCTGCTTCTACTTTCCGAACTGAGTGGCGCCATGTCAATCATTGGCGCGCCAGAAGATCTTTTCGATTACATCGCCCACGCTCCTGACAATCCTGAGGGGACGATATCACAGCAGCATACCGACGAATTCGCTCAGGCGATGTCGGAGGACCCAGAAAAGGTCAGAAAGACGTTACTGTGACTTAAAAGTCGCTTCGTACCCGCGCGTATACTGAACCTTTCTCAGATCGTTGCCCTTCGTAAATCCAGGACGGCCAAGGAGATCTTTGTAATGGCCCAGTGCTGGAAGCGGAAGCAAGCAGCCGGGGCGATTATGCCTGTCGATGCTCTCCTTCGAACATTCTTATTCCATGTTGGGGCGGAAAAAGTCCCGCAGACGGTCCAACCTCCGACGGAGAATGACCTTTCGGAACGTGCTTGGGCTGCCTGCATTGGACTTGAACAGGGGTTCGTCTCGGAGTTCACCACGCACCCTGATCTTCGATCTCGCATAATTGGGTCATGGCCTGGGATATTCAAGTGGCTCTGCTATCTCTACGACCAGCGCATTGTCACGGAGAAAAATTCGGACACGGTACAAGCGAGGATCACAACTCTTTGCACCGTGATCCGTGATTTGTATCGAGATGAAAAGGTTCGCAATTCAATAAGAAAGACGCCTGGCATCATCGCGCTCTGCACCCGGTTCTGGATCCACCAGTCTTCCCCCTTGATCACCACCATCACGTTTTCACTCCTGCAGCCCAGCACTTGCGAAGAATTCAACGAAATTGTCGATGCCGCGTCTGGAAATGCCGAGCTAGTTGCTAAAACTGCGATCGATCGACTGCGAAGCGCTATGAACAAATCCCCAATGCATCCAGAACATGTATCTATGCTCGCGTTTACTATCACAACTCTTTCCCAGCTTCCGCGTCATCCCGTCGCGTTTCACCTGCTTGCAAACAACTCTATTTGGGTCGTTACCCGCATGCTTTTCCTTGTTTCTCGAGTTGTTGGCTCTTCGCCTGATTTCGACGAGAAATATCTTCCAGCCATACGGACGGGATTTACTTGTTTGCGGGGTGCACTAATTCAAGACGACAGTCCGCGTCTCGTATCACAGACACTCGACGCCGGGCTACTGCGCGCCATGTGTGGGCTCAGCCTTCTGCTCCAAAATCACGTCGACCAGACTTCCCAGGATGTTGTGCAATTCATATTGCGGGTCACTCTCCCGCAGCACATGGTTTATCGATCTGTAGTCAGGATCATGAAGCGCGAGCAGAAAGAGGTAGATCCGGAGCTCGCTGACTTGACGGTCATGCGAAGCTGGCTGCGCGAGGATTGGATGTCGCTCTTGCTCATTACGCACTTGCGCAGTATCGTTGCGAAGCTTCCAAAGGAAGTCAAGGGCAAAGGCAATGTTACATGCGACTGCGTGACGGTGAGTGAGACCTTTCAATCCAGAATTTCCGGGACTGACACTCGTACAGTGTACCGTCATCGGTCATAAAACAGAGTTCTTACGATGCTCAGGTTGTATGTATGTACATTATTGCTCCAAGGTTTGCCAAAAGGAAGCGTGGCCAATCCATCGCACAATGTGCAAACTTAAGAACCACTCGCGTTCCAACAAAGGTGAGTCGGATCTGAGCAGCGTTATATCATATTCTCATTTTCCAACTCGCACATCTACAGCGAGCACACGTCTGTTATTCTCTCCCCCAGACGCGCAATTCTTCCGCGAGCTCTTCAGTACCGACGCCTACGTGCATCTCCCACACCTCCAGAAACTTGCCAAACGCAAGTTCCCCAAGGAGCCAGGACAGAACTTCATTATCTGTCTCGACTATACGAACCGACAGTATCCAGCGGGGACATGCTCCCTGAAAAGCATCAACACGTACGAATTTCCGCCGCTGAGCGGCGAGGAGGCGGATCCCGCGAATGTCAGGGCCCAGAACGACGAAATGATCAAGATGTGAGCATTTGAGATCGGCTTCGTGCAGGAACTTGCGGCTGACACGTCTCAGGGTGCGGCGGAATCCGACCGAATACACATTCATCGAGGCCTCATTCGCGTATGGCCCAGAGCGCCTCACGCGTAACCTCATGATTCGGCCCAACATTTGGGTTCAGCCACAGGCGGCTGATCTGCACAGTGCACTCAACTGGCAGAATAACAGGTGCGAGAATCATGGCGAGCCCGCAGGAGGACTGTTGGAGCGGTTTTTGGCGATGAACATCGGGCTCGCTGATCTTTGACATCCTCATCGAGGCGACGCGAGATAAACTCCAGCAAGAATATTTTTCTCGATATAGAATCAATGTATGCTGCTTACTCTTTATCTAAAGACCGATGGATCGCGTGGCAATTTCCAATCTGTTTGGTGCGAGTGTTATGATAAGGATAGGCCACGCCCCTCAGTGCTGCCATTCTTGGTGAAAGGGGGAGGATCCAGACATTGGGACGGAGCGTGCAGCTCCATATGTGAACCTAGTTGCTTGTCGCAGACGCCTTTATCTCCGAGGGATGGTGACTGCAGAAAAAGAACGGAGCATGACATTATAAGTGAGTTTGCAAGTACGTATAGATCGGCATCGGGGTTCACATCGTAAAGGGTATTGGAGCAGTTGGGTATTGTATAGTACAAGTGAAGTTTGAATGAACAGCAAAGCAAGCGAGAAATAAAAGGGATGTAGTGATATGTAAGATAGCGAAGGGGCAGAGTACATTGACAACAAACCAAGTCGTGTCTAAAGTGTGCGTGCAAGCGTGTAAAAGGCAAATAAATGAGCGTCGTCGTAACGCGGGTGTGTCCGTCCAGGTCATGAATCATGAATACTCAAGTCAAGTAAGCAGGGGTCAGAGATCAGATCAGAAGTCTGCTCGCGCCGAAGTCAGCACCCGTTCCATCATAACCAGGGAAACCGAGATACGCACCTTGCAAAAGCTGCGTAGACGTCGTCGAATATCGTACCGAGACCTCGTCGGACGCCAGCTGCTCGGACATGCCCAGGTGCAGCGTCCCGCCCGCCCGCGCGCTGCGCGCGAGCAGGTCGTCCCACCGGTCCGCCTTCTCCTCCTCCGTCAGGTTCGCCTTCTCCGACATGTCGCGGAACGTCAGAGGCTCCGTGCGCGGCAGCGACGCCGAGCGCTGCTGCTGCCGCGCCTGGCGCGCGGTGCCTGCGGACGTCACGCTCACTGCGGGCGACGTCTTCCGGCTGAGCGTCTCGCCCGAGCGGCGCGCAGGCGCGGGCGCGAGCGACGCGAGCAGCGATTCGACACGTGGCTTGTCCGGCGGGGGCCTGCGCATGGCGAACGTGTTGATGGGTTCGGCGGTGGAGAACTCGGGGATGCTGGGCGTGAGGCTGTTGCGTTTCGGCTCCGTCAGAGAGACTTTGGGGACGGGGAGGCGGCGCGGCGGGTGTGGCAGCGACGGAAGGTGCTCCACCGCAGGCGTGCTGACGATCGTCCAGTCCTCTGGCGTGCGGACGTTTTGCGTGCCGAAGAACGCCATGGGCTTGACGAGCCCCTTCTTGTCCTCCAACGAGCTCGGGGCAAGGTCGAGATCGAGCTTGTACAACTCTTTGGGCGGGACGATGTGTTTGCCGATGATCATATTAGGGACGGGCGGCGGCTGCCCCTCCTCGCCATACGACGAGGTCGAGGAACGAACCGACCCAGAGTGCGTGCGGTGGAAGTATTTTGACGACGCGACGTCTGACGAGGACACGGGCGACGACGAGCCGGTCGTAATGCTGGCCCGCGGCTGATGGGAGACAGGAATCGGCGGTGGAAGCGGCAGCGCCCGCATCGCAGGACGCGCGATCCCGGAGCCCGACGACGATGGGCGTGCGACGTTCATCGACGAACGCGACTGCATGAACCGCGACAGCGCGCCCGGCTCCGACGAATGCCCGTCCGTCGACATCGCGACGCGCGCCTCCGCGTAGTCCTTCGGCAGCTGCGGCACGGGCGGCAGGTCGGGCATGGGCGGCATGGGCGGCAGCGGCGGGATCGGCGGCAGCGTGCGCGGGCCGCGGTCGTACTTGTCCTTGAGCGCACCCGTGCTGATGCGCTTCATCAGCTTCCAGATCTTGCTCCCCCCGCTCGGGAGCGCGGGCTCCGAGCGCCGCGAGCGCGGCTCGTTCGCGAACGCCGCCGCCTCCGCCTCCGCGTGCGTCTGCACGTACGCCGACGGCGACTTGGTCCACACCGTCGACGTCACCCCCGAGTCGCCCTCGGGCGTCGAGTCCTCCCCCGCCGCCCGGCTCCGGCTGCGCGCGCTCAGGGTCGCCTTCGCGCGCCGCGGCTCCTGCATGCTCGCCCGCCCGCGCGCCACCGCGCCGTCGTCCTCCGACGCCATCTCCTCGCGCTTGCTGCGCGTCCACCGCTCGCTCACCTTGCGCGACAGCGTGCGCCCCACTGTCTTTTCGGCGCCCTTGGCGCTCCGCGGCCGCGCGCCGGGGCTGTCGAACATCGAGTACGCGGACGCGGAGATGTACGACCCCGCGCTGTCCCACGTGTCTGCGTCGCCGGGCCCGCCGACGGCCACGACGCGCCCCGACGTCGACCCGAACACGGTGTAGTACGGCGTCACGGGTGGCGAGGGTGTCGTCGGCCCCTTCGGCGCGAGCGTCGCGCCGGCGTGGCTGGTGCTTGGGCTGCTGTTGCCGCTGCTTTTCTCCCGTCTGAGTTTGAACGTGGCAGACGACGGCGACGGCAGCGGCGACGCGCCGGGGCTGCTCGCGTCCAGCCCGCGCTTGTACGCCTGCACCACCGCGCCCGCTGGCGTCAGATTCCCACCCGCGCTCCCGCCCGCACTCGTCCCGCCGTCCACAGGGCTCTGTGGCGACACCAACGCAAGGGAGATCGGCATCGGGTTGAGCGAGAGGTTGAGGCTCAGCACGGGTGGGCCCGCGCGCGCGGTCGTCGGCGTCAGCGTGGCGGGTGCAGGCGCCGCCGCGCTCGGGGTCGGCCGTGCGGCGCCCGACGGCCGGCGCTTCAGCACGTTGCGCTTCCGCTCCTTGTCCTTGTCCTTGTCCTTGTCCTTCTCCTCGCCGCCGCTCGAATGCGGCGACACCAGCGCGCGCGCGATATCGCGTGCCTGCTTCTCTTGCTCTTTCTCCCTCTCCCTCTCCTCTTTTTCCCGCTCCTGTTCCTTTTCCTTTTCCCTCTCCCTCTCCCTCTCCCGCTCCACCTCCACCTCCTTCTCCTCCGACGCCCGCCTTGCACTATACCGCTTCCGCCGCAGCTGCACCCCGCCCTCCTCCGCGCTGCGCGCCGACAGCACCGACGCAGGCTTCGCGAGCAGGCGCTTCACGTCGAGCGCGAGCTCCGGCGCGCGGAACACCGACTCGCGCTCGGCATTGCGGTACGCAAGCGACGACAGCGAGCCCTCGCGCTCCAGCGGGCGCTGCTGCTGATGCCCCTCCCGCTGCTGCTGCTGCTGTGGCTGTGCCTGATGCGGCGCCCGCCCCGCAGCAGCAAGCAGCGCGGCGTCCGGCCGTGCGCGCGGGTCCGACAGGTCGCGCGGGCGCCCTTGCTGCTGCCGCATCGCGAGCGGGATGTGTGCCGTCGTCGTCGGGCTCGTGGTGTTGGTGTGCGTGCTGGGAGTGGCGGAGGGCAGGGACACCGAGCGCACGACCGTGCTCGTGGGCTGCGCGTTCACGGTGGTCTGCGCGTTCGCGGCGGCGGTGGTGGCGCCCGGCGAGGCGTGGCCGGGTCGGACGTTGCTCGGGAACGGCACCGCGGGCGCGCTGCGCGACGCTGGGCAGACACACCGCGCGTCAGCGGTAGAAAGACAAAAACGGGAGGAAGAAGGAACGCACCGGCGCGCGACGGCCCCGGCGAGCCCTCGCTCGGCATCCGCTCCCTGGACTCTGCCCTGCTCCGTGATTCTGCGCGGCTCCGCTCTGTGGACGTTGCGCGGCTCCGCTCTGCGGACGTTGCGCGGCTCCGCGACGTCGACGCGGCACGCTCGGCGCTCCGTGGCGGCGGCGCGCGCGGGGGCGACGGCGCTGGGGCTGTGATGTATATCGTCAGCTGGGGCGGGGGCGACGACGGGAAAGACGGCGAAGAGGGGGAAGACAAGAAGAGGAACGACGGAGAGGGCAGTGGGGTGCACGGCGGCGGCGGGGGAAAGCGCGGGGGGCGGACGCGCGCCATATCGTAGTGTAGTGTAGCGTAGTGTAGTGTAGGATGGGGTGGTATATGGATTAATTAAGGTGATATTAACGAACGAAGAAAGGAAGGCAGGAACGAAGGAAGAAGAGGGAGGGGGGGCGGCCAGCGCAGCGCAGCGGAGCGAAGCAGGTAAGTAAAAAGACGGGAACGCAGATCAAGGGACGGCACGCAGGGAAAGGGCAGGGGGAGGCGAAACACGCTGTTGCGGGATTGGCATGCGTGGGAGCGCACATCAGATGAGTACGATGGATCGTGTATGTTGTACGTAGGTGAGATGAGGTATGAATAGGTATAGGGGTGACGGGGCGAGGTGAGGTGGTGGCGCAGCACCGAGCGAGGGGTGTGGAAAGCACAGGGATGCAGGGATGGGTGTGGAGGGGGAGTGCAGGGGGAACATATATGGGAATGGAAGGGAAACGAAACGCATGGACTCCAAAAAGAAAAAAAAGAAAAATCAAAGCCCAGAAAAACGCACCTCCCTCCTCTCTCCCCTGCCTTTCTCGTTCTCGTTCTCGCTCTCGTTCTCTCCCGCCTGCTCCATCGTCAGCACGCCGTTCCAGCTGCCGCGGTGCATCGGTATCTAGCAGCGGGTCAGCACAGCACAGGGAGAGCAGAAGATGGAAAGCGAAGCGCGCGTCAAGCCAAAGCCAAATCGAGAACAAGGTAGGTGCAGAACAAGAACGCACCTTCCCTCTTCCCCTGCCTCTCCCTCTCCCTCTCCCCCCATTCTCCCTCCCCCGCTCACCCGCCAACCCCCCATACGCCTGCTCCTGCTGCGCCGCGAACCCCTCCGCGCGCACCGGCGAGCGCGCCTCGCTCGCCTCGCGCCCGCGCCGGATCGCCGCGCGCGCGGACGCGATCGCGTGCGCGGCGTGCGTGGTCGGCGTGGCCGCCCTGCTGCCCGGCGAGGACGGCGCGGGCACGGGCATGGGCTGCGCGGGGGCCGGCGACGCGCGGAGCGAGGTTCTGCTGCTCGGGCGCGGCGGCGAGGGCGGGCGCGGCGGCGCGGCGCGGGACGACGACGAGCCGAGCCGCTCGGTGCTCGCTTTTGAGCGCACGCGCGCGCCTGTTGCGCGCGGCGCGGAGACGAGGCGCTCGGTGCTCGCGAGGCGCCGGAGGGCGGACGGCTTGCGCACGGTGGATGCGGTGCTGCTCGTGCCGGACGTGGTGCTGGACGCGCTGCTGCTGCTGTGCATGGTGGATACGGATCTGCGCGCGGGTCAGTGGGGTGCGGCGGGAATAAAGCAGACGTCGGGTGGGGGAAAGGGGGCACAGAAAAAGGGAGGGAAGGCGGGGAGGCAACTCGGAGGTGGGCAGGGGCGAGGAGATGGACGGTGAGGATGGACGAGAGGGGGGGCACGAGAGAAAGGCGGAGAAATCAGACGGGGAGGTGGGGAGACGAAGGGGGACGAGAACGTGGACACCGGGCACAGGGGCGGGGCGGAGGGGAAGGCGGACGCAAAGAGAAACGGAGAAAGGGAGAAGCGCGATGAGACGGAACAGGATGCCATGCGACGCGAATAGAACGCCGTGAGACAGGACGGAGGAATATGGCGGGGTGAAGAGCGCGGGAGTACGCGAGGAACGAGGGACGGAGTGGCGCGTGTGAGGAGGCGAAGGGGAGGGAGGGAAGGGGGCAGGCGTTATGGGGACGGACGGACGGGTGAAGGCGAGGGTGGAAACAAAGGAGGAACCCGGGAGGGAACGCGGATGCAAATAGCACGGGGCGGCGTGCGGGAAGGAAGAAGCGAAGGAGGAGGGGGCGGGCAAGGCAGGGCTATCGCGGAAGGGGGACGGCGCAGCGCGGGCGATACGTGCAGTGGAGCGCGCGATGGGAGTGGGGTGGGGTCGAAAAGTAGAAGAGGCGAGCTCCGGTGCGGAAAACGAAACCGAAACCGAAATGGAAGAAAGTAAGAGAAGACGGAGGTAATAGAGCAAGGGGGGAGGGACGAGGTGGGGGTGGAGGGTGCGGGGGGACGTATGGGCGGCATGGCGGCGGGATGGGTGGTGCGGAGGGACGGAGCGGGGAGCAAGGGGGACCGCAGCAGAATTCAGGGGTGGTGGTGTGTGGGAAGAGGGAGGGAGGGAACGTGGACACGGACGGAGGTATCTCGTGGGGAGGACATAATGTAGCAAGGGAAGGCGGAAGGTGGAAGGAGGCACCGAGGACGAAAAACCAAAATCCAACGAAAGCACACACACCTAATAGACGCAGCCGTCCCCCGACTCCTCGTACTCGCACCAGAACTCACACCCCCCCACCCACGCTCGCGGCGGGCGACGGCGGCACAGGCGGGTCGGGCGCGGTGCTCGGGCGGCGCGGTCTCGACCCACTCGCAGATGCCGGAGACGCGGGTGATCCAGAAAGCGAGGCGGAGGTGGCGCGCGATAGCGTGGAGGCGCGGGCGGCCGTGGCCGCGGCTGGCGGTCTTGCTGCAGACGACGAGGCGGAGGTAAGTCGTGCGCGCGGCGTCGTGGGCGAGCTTGCTGTCGACGAGGAGGCGGAGGATGTGGAGGCCGCAGTACTAGTAGCGGACTTCCTGACAGAAGGGGACGCAGGGACCGCGGGCGCAGTACTATTGACTCGATTGGACGCAGCAGCCGCACCGCTCGGCCGCGCCGCAGATGCCGCGCGCGCGCGCGACGCGGACGTCGATGCTGTCGCCGTTGCGTTATTTTGGCTTTCGGTTCGACTTGGGATTGGATTTTGTGTGACCGACAGTGTTGTGTCGGGTGCGATATTGCTATTACTATTAGTGTCGTCGTTTTGCTGCGCGGGGGACGGGGACGCCTTGGCGCTGACGAGGCGGGGCGCTGTGCCGGAGGTGGTGCGCGCGCGCGCGGTGCTGCGGGTGCGGGTGCGTGGGGTGGATGGGGAGGTGGGGGTAGATGTGGATGGTGGGGCAGTTGTAGGTGCAGATGGAGACGCAGCAGCCGCAGAAGTGGGAGTAGGTAGAGGCGCCAGACTGGATGTGCGTGCGGGGGCGGGGACGACGGTGTTGCGGGGGCGCAGGGCGGAGCGCGGCGGCGGCGGGGCGGGGGACGCCATGTGCAGTTCCTGGCTATGTAGTCAGCGCTAGTCAGCACGCAGGCCGGTCGCCGCAGAATATGAAGAGTTGTGCAAGCGCCGACCGCGCCAGCACGTGTCTCCGGGGCCGTCGGGTATTTACTATGCCTTGGTGGTATACCGGAAAGGAGCGGGAGTAATGAGCGTGCGTGTGTGGCGTGCGACGGCGATGTGGGGCGACGATCCACGCGACGAAAAATGTCAAATGAAAGAAAGAAGACTAAAAGAAGGCGACGAAAAATACATCAGGGCGCGCAGTACAGCCCCCGATCAAACGCCATTTAGACGCTTCAACGGACCTTCCCACGTCGCGGCAACGTACCTGCGTCGCCACCCATCCTCCAACGTCCAACCTTCCTTCTCCAGCTCTGCACACCTCCAGCTTCAACCGGAAACTAGGAACCTCACAGACCCGCCGCGGCTCTCCGTCGCCCCCGCCGCCCGGACCGCATCCGACGGACACATCAACGTACACTCCGAAGCGCGCCATGGCAACGCGGGAGCGATCGATCGACGCAACGTGCCTTATTACACTGGCATTACACCGACCAAACGCCGCACCCCGAAATTGTGTCTTCGCTTCGACACATAATGTCAATTTCGCCTCTGGAGACAGACAGCACACGCCCTGCTTCGTTGGCGACCTCAGTTGGTGGTTCGACAAGGAGATGCAATGTATAACCGTGATTATGGTGGGAACGGAACTTGGGAAGCAGAGACGGGCATCATATCAATATTAGCCTGTCTTTCCCTCGGAGGAAGCAGAATTCGAAGGTGTTCGTACGAATGGACGTTTGTTCTCATTTTGTTTGGCGATCTATATTCAGTTCACGCACCCCCCTGAAGGTCCGGTGCGCGTCTGCATAAATTGAACCCTAGTCAATCGGACGCAGCAGCGGGAGTTCGTTCGTTCTCGAGCCCGGGCCTTTTATCCTTATTTCCCTCCTTTTTCTTTTTCAATCTATTTTCACTTGGCGCCTGGCGAGCAAATGGGTTTATTTGGTAGGGAGACAGGACCCGGCCGCGCACAGGGCGCGTCTGCATTCAATTTACATAAGCCAATGTGCAACGATACAGCCGAGGGCGCTCGTTCGACTCGAGCCTGGGCTGTTCCTCATTGCTGCGATGATCTTTTTCAACTTATTTTGAAGGCCAACTGACCGAGGTTACTGAGTCGATTTTATAGCTAGGGGGGGGGGGAGGGGGGGGGGAGGCGCAGGGTGCGCACCTGCCTAAATTGTAGTCAATCGGACGCAGCAGAGTGAGCTCGTTCGACTCGAGCCACTGAATCCGACCACGGCTTTTTCATTCTTGTTTCAACCTTAAAGCACACTATTGGGTTCACCAGCATTTGGTGCGCAGAGGAAGGCTTGGACCTGCGTACAATATCAATCATCCCACCGTTCACGAGAAACAAGAAGGCGCGCGTTCGACGCGAGCCCGGGCCACGACACCGTTTTCTTTTTCGTGCAGGGTTTGACGTAGTCAATTTCACAGGGGGAAGGACGGCCCGGAGGCGCCGAAAAATACCGAAGTACGTGTCAATGTGCAGCGGACGGCGCGCGTTCGACTCGAGCCCGGGCCACGTGTTGCGTGTTGCGAGTCATTGTGTGTTTTGTCTTCTTCTGTATCGCAGTCATTCCGGATCTGTCTTGAAATTAGTGAAGACAAACCACTTGACGGTAAACTGCGTATGTACCTGACCGCCTAATTTCCGCACCATCGGACCGCGTCCCGACCCCGCGCCAACACACTCCGAGCCCGAAGCGCGTCATGGCAACCACGATCGATCGCCACACGTGCCTGAGATTAAGAGTCAGACGTCGACGCGCACCCGAAATTGCTTCCTGTCGCAGCTTGCTTCTCGTCGTCGGCGCCGCGATACCGTTGCGCTCATGCCAGCTTCACCTCAGGAGGCAACACACGCCGGCCCGGCCACCTCGGGCGTCGTTCGACACGGAGATGTAAGCTACAACTGTGGAAAGGAACTTGGGAAGGCCCACGTCTGCATCATATACCTGTCTTTCCTCGGAGGAAGCAGGTGTTCGTTCGTTCTCTCTCGTCTTGTTTGGCGATCTATTTCGGTTGACGCACCCCTAGCATTGGGTTCACGTCAGAGGACGGAGGCGCACGGCGCGCGTCTGCGAAAAACACCACAGTCAGGCGTTAATCTGTGCAGCGTTCGGCTCGAGCCCAGCCGTCCCGCTTCCTGTCGTGTTTTCTTCTTCTCTAACCAAGTCATTCCGGATCCTTGACCTTAGCTGTCTTGAAGCGAGGCCCGGAGGCGCACGCCGCCTGTTGTCTGGACTCGAACGCAGAAGGCGCTCGTTCGACTCGAGCCCGGGCCGTTTTCCTGAAGTGCGATTTTTTTGGTCCTCCCGCTTCGGTATTCGACGCACCGCGCGTTCGTTTAGTATTTAGTATCAGACAGAAAGAGGAAAGGAGCCGCGCACGTCTGCACAAACTGATTCAGTTCATCGGAACAGCAGAGGGTACTGGGGCCCACTGGCAGGCCGTTTCTTTTCTCTTGAAGTTCTTCTTTTCCTATCGTCTTTGACGGCCCAATTGAGCTCAGAGAAGCGGCCCGGAGGCGCACGGTGCGCATCTGCGTAAATTGACACTGTAGTCAATCGGGCACAGCAGAGGGAGCTCGTTCGACTCGAGCCCAGGCCGCTCCTCGTCGGGAAAACACTTTTTACTCAGCCTACCGTTTTTGACGCGCGTATCCCACTGGGTCAATTTTGAAGAGTGGGAAGGAAGGCCCGGAGGCACACGATGCGCACCTGCCTCCGTTATCATATGTTGTCTGAACCTGAATGCAGAAGGTGCTCGTTCGACTCGAGCCCGGGCCGTTTCTTTTCTCCTGAGGTCCGATTTTTTTGGTCCTCCCACTTCGGTATTTGACGCACCTAACTGACCGCGCGTTCGTTTGGTATTTAATATTAGATAGAAAGAGGAAAGGAAGGCCCAGACCCGGAGGCACGTCTGCCTCCAACACAGTATGTTGTCTTAATTTGGATGCAGAAGCCGCTCGTTCGACTCGAGCCCGGGCCATGCGTACTTTGTTATGTGCTCTCTTTTTCAACAGATTTTATTTTGACCTACTACCCTACTCAGTCAATCGTGCGGAAGGGAAAGGACGGCCCGGAGGCGCACGGCGCGCGTCTGCACAAAACGACCGAGTCCTCATGAATAATTGGAGGCAGTACATAGAGGGGGCTCGTTCGACTCGAGCCCTGTATGACACCGTTTTTCGTTTTCGTGCAAGGTTTGACGTAGTCAATTTCACAGAGGTAAGGAAGGCCCGGAGGCGCCGAAAAATACCGAAGTAGGTGTCAATATGTGCAGCGGAAGGCGCTCGTTCGACTCCAGCCCGGGCTATGCGTACTTCGTTATGTGCTCTCTTTTTCAGCAGATTTTATTTTGACCTACTAGCCTGCTGGGTCAATCGTGCGGAAGAGAAAGGACGGCCCGGAGGCACACCGCGCGCGTCTGCACAAAACGACCGAGTCCTCATTAATAACCGGAGGCAGCAGAGGGAGCTCGTTCGACTCGAGCCTGGGCCATTTGCTTCCTTGACTTCTCAACTTTTTTTTTGTTGGTTTTCCGACGTATTGTGCTTTGACGCACACACCCCACTGAGTTCATTTCGCAGAGGGCCCGGTAACGCGTACGCACGGCGCGCGTCTGCATCTAATATATACTTGGTTGTTGCACTTGACAGTAGAGCAGAAGGCGCTCATTCGACTCGAGCCCCGGCCACTGTCCCCGTTTTACTTTTTCATTTCAACTTTTACGTATCCTACTGAGTTGATTTTTAGAGGGGAAAGGAAGCCTCGGAGGCGCACGGCGCGCGTCCGCGAAAAATACCAAAGTCAGGCGTTAATCTGTACAGCGGAAGGCGCTCGTTCGACTCGAGCCCGGGCCCTGTGTCGCGAGCCGGTTGTGTTTTCTTCTTCTTCTGTAACCAAATCATTCCGGATCCTGGGCCCAAGCTGTCTTGAAATCAGCGAAGACAAACCGCATCCGTGTAAACTGCGTATATGTACCTGACCGCCTAATTTCCGCACCATCGGACCGCGCCCCGACTCCGCGCCAACACTCACACACTCCGAGCCCGAAGCGCGTCATGGCAACCTGACTACAATCGATCGCCACGCGTAGATCTACTTGATTGAGAGACGTCGACGCCCAAACGCCGCACCCGAAATTGCTTCCTGTCGCAGCTGGCTTCTCGTCGTCGGCGCCGCGATACCGTTGCGCTCATGCCAGCTTCACCTCAGGAGGCAACACACGCCGGCCACCCCGGGCGTCGTTCGACACGGAGATGCAGCCTATAACTCATTAACTGTGACTATAGTGGGAGAGGAACTTGGGAAGGCCCACGTCTGCGTCATATACATACAAATTGGCCTGTCTTTCCTCGGAGGAAGCAGCTGTTCGTTCGTTCTCTCTCGTCTTGTTTGGCGATCTATTTCGGTTGACGCACCCCTAGCATTGGGTTCATTTCAGAGGACGGAGGCGCACGGTGCGCGTCTGCGAAAAACACCACAGTCAGGCGTTAATCTGTGCAGCGGACGGCTCGAGCCCAGCCGTCCCGCTTCCTGTAGTGTTTTCTTCTTCTTCTGTACCCAAGTCATTCCGAATCGCTGTCTTGAAATCAGCGAAGCGCGGCCCGGAGGCGCACGCCTCCGACATTGCTTGCATGTTGTCTGGACTTGAACACAGAAGGTGCTCGTTCGACTCGAGCCCGGGCCGTTTCTTTTCTCCTGAAGTCCGATTTTTTTGGTCCTCCCGCTTCGGTATTCGACGCACCGCGCGTTTGTTTAGTATTTAGTATCAGACAGAAAGAGGAAAGGAACCGTGCACGTCTGCATAAACTGATTCAGTTCATCGGAACAGCAGAGGGTACTGGGGCCCACTGGCAGGCCGTTTCTTTTCTCTTGAAGTTCGATTTTTTTGGTCCTCCCGCCTCGGTATTCGACGCACCTAACTGCCTGCGCGTTCGTTTGGTATTTAGTATTAGACAGAAAGAGGAAAGGAAGGCCCGGAGGCACGTCTGCTTCCAACACAGTATGTTGTCTTAATTTGGATGCAGAAGCCGCTCGTTCGACTCGAGCCCGGGCCATGTGTACTTTGTTATGTGCTCTCTTTTTCAGCAGATTTTATTTTGACCTACTACCCTACTCAGTCAATCGTGCGGAAGAGAAAGGACGGCCCGGAGGCGCACGGCGCGCGTCTGCACAAAACGACCGAGTCCTCATTAACAACCGGAGGCAGCAGAGAGAGCTCGTTCGACTCGAGCCTGGGCCATTTGCTTCCTTGACATTCTCAACTTTTTTTTTGTTGGTTTTCCGACGTATTGTGCTTTGACGCACGCACCCCACTGAGTTCATTTCGCAGAGGGCCCGGTCACGCACGGCGTCTAATACTCGGCTGTTGCACTTGACAGTAGAGCAGAAGGCGCTCATTCGACTCGAGCCCCCTGTATGACTCCATGTTTCTTTTTCACTTCAACTTTAACGCATCCTACTCAGTTGATGTTTAGAGGGGAAAGGAAGCGGAGGCGCACCGCGCGCACATCTGCATAAAATAAATCCAGCCTTCCCCCTCCTCGTAGCCACAAACCACCCCCTATTCATCCATTCACTGCGTATTTACCTGAGTGCCGAAAGGACCCCCGAAAACACACTCAAATGCCTGTCCGGCAACAGGATAAAAACCGCCCAAAATCCGCAAAACCCCAGGCCATGGCCAGATTCGGATGAAAAGTCGGGTTTTGGATGACCAAGCCAGGCGATAAAATCTGGAGGGTGTCCAGCCATGCCAGGTCAGATTCGGATAAATCTTACGCGCCAAATGCGCAGGCAAGTTGCAGGCAATAGCAAAATCAGTAATTTGCCTGGACTCTGGCTGATTTCGGTGCCTTGGTGGTAAAGAGCGAAAATTTGACATTTTGGATATATCATCCGGATAGAAAACTCGGCCTGACGCCTGGGTCGATTTCGGATAAAAATCGCCCAAAAGGGGGTGCGGATCAGAAGTCAAAAAATTTGAGATTTGTTGGACAGACACCTCGAGGCCGCCTCCTAATTTCCGCACCATCGGACCGCGTGCCGACTCCGCTATTAGTACTAGTCCCCGAAGTGCGTCACGGCAACCTAACTACGATCGATCGCCACACGTGCCTTAGGCAGACCTACGCCCAAACGCTGCACCCGAAATTGCTTCCTGTCACAGTTGGCTTCTCGTCGTCGGCGCTGCGATATTGTTGCAGTCACGCCAGCTTCACCTCAGGAGGCAACACACGCCACCCACCTCGGGCGTGCTTCGACTCGCCAAGGAGCTGCCAGTGCAAATTATGTATAGAGGGAATTCGAGCTTGGGAGGGCCCACACTGGCGCTGGCAGGCGTCTGCATCATGATATACAGATTACCCTGTCTTTCCCTCGGAGTCGTTCGACTCGAGCCCGAGCCATTGGTTTCCTCTTATCGATCTCCTTTTTTGTCCTTCCGCGTCAATCGATATCTTTGCACACCCAACTGCGTTCATTCTACAGGGGAAAGGAAGACCTAGAGGCGCACGGAACGCATCTGCATAAAATACTCTGACTTTCCTTCGGGTGCAGCAGAGGGTGCTCGTTCGACTCGAGCCGCGCCGTTCCGCTTCCTGTGGTGTTTTTCTTCTAACTGACTTTATTCTGGCACACCCTAATGGGTTCATCCTGAGTACGGAGTGGGAACTTACAATCATGCTAAGTGCACCTCCCGATCCAGAAATCGCCCACCCTTGTAAGCACTTGATGTCTTGGAGGACCCCTGATAATAGGTGAGAAGGCCTGATTTCAGTTCCAGAATTTTGTCAGGATTTAACCAACCCTGAGACCCAAAATTGGCCCAAAATGTCAGGATTTCGCTCCAGGGCCTAATTTTTGGCTCGGGCGGGCCTTTTTGTGATTTTTTTCCTTTGGCTCGCGCGATTTTGTCAGGACTCGACCAGGCCAAATAACCATTTTGGCGCACCTTGTCAGGATTTGGACCAGCCCTAGAGGCCCAAAATCGCCCAAATTTGTCAGGATTCGTATCAGGGATTTTCGCCTGTCCTTGTTCAATCTTTAATCTCGGCTTGGGTGTGGCGGAGTCCGAAAGCAGGGTCAAAAAAATGATAGGGCAGTGCTCCCCGCTCCCCCATCAAATTCCATCCATTCCGAGCGGTGCGGTGGACCACCGCTGCTCTACTCGTGAGGGCTTGCGAGCAACTGTCGGGAACGAGACTACAATCTTTCATGAAAAACGAATGACTCAAGTTTCTCACGCCCCGAAGCCAGACGTATCATTGTTAGCCTGACTGCGCGAATGTTGCGTTACGACATTACGGCGCTTATTCTAGGCACTTGTGATATAGCACTACAAAGCTGTGGAAAAAAAGGTATCTCTCTCTCCCGTCGACTGGCATGCAGCCGCTCAAGCGATGGACGACTCGGGAGAGCACACAGAGCTGGTGGTCAGATAGCAATCCACCTGGGGCCACAATCCAACTTCACACTTTCGCGAAGCCGTTGATGAAGCGTATGTACCAACAACAGATTTCCAGACTTATCGCCAAAAATCGTGGTTCCCCCCTTTCGAAGGACAAGGTGGAGGTGTTGATGAGCTATCTCGGGTATGTGGCCCGCCGGTTCCACGCTGCGCATGCTGACGGAGTCAGGTTCAAATACATCTGGGCCTCCACGAAGGCGCTCATCCTCCGTGATCTTGCAATTAGGGTGTCGAAGGGTGAAGCGCGCGAGATAGTACAGGGGAATGGGCTGCCCATACTGGTGTTTCTGCTGGATTCGTCGAACCCCGAAATCCAGGTTCTCGCATGCGACATCTTGGCAGACATCGCGTACCACAGACTGCTAAATACCGCTGTTGAACGGGATCTCGGCCCGCGCCTCGCGTCGCTACTAGAGTGAGCTGCCATTATTTCGGATGGGAGGGCTTATTCATGGTTGATTCGGGCCAGGCACAACAATCTGGCCGTTCGAAAGCAGGCAATCTACACCCTGGCCAACATCAACCTATGGTCTGAAGGCGCTGCAGTGGAGGCGGACACCTGTTTACGACTCGCCGCGCTATTGTGGTAAGTCTCGATAACTTTTACTTCTATAGAATACTCATGGTTATCCCGGGCCAGGCATGATGACATGGATATTCGACAGACCGCGATATATGCCATGGCCTGCATCAGTCGATGGCCAGGCGGTGCTTCCGCCATTGTAAATGCAAAGGCCCTACATCGTGTTCGGGAATTACTGCAATCGCCAGATTCTATGGTCCAGAAACGGACGTGTGAGATACTAGGAAAGTTGGGTCGGCACGAGTCTCTCAATGCAGCCATCCTTGAACTGGAACCGTGCGTGCACCTTGTCTCACTCTTGCGGTACGCAGCGCTGTTCCACAACTCGACCGGTCTTTGACTGAATATCCGGAATGTTGTTTTACAGGAACGGTGACAAAGAGGTCCGCAAGAAGGCAAGGTATGCTCTCGATTCCATAGCAGCGGGCTCCGAGGAAGGCGCCCGGGTTGTTGCGGGCATGAAGCCATTCAGGATAGAATACCCGAGGGACTTCTGGGAGGAATTCTACCGGGACTTGCCCGATGATGTAACATGGCAGGATGGATAGCTATGCAATTTTCGGGCGACTCTTTCATTCACGTTGGTTCTTCTATGAGCTACACTAAGGAGGATCGGCATGTGTTCTATGTGCGTTGCAGAGAGCAAATGCGCCCTCGTTGGGGGCAGAATCGTTCTCATTCGTGACGGAATCAACCTCATGCTTTGGGAAAGTAGGGCCCACAGGTCGCTCTGCCTCGATCTTTATCGCACCCAATTGAGCTCATTTTACAAATGCCCGGAGAGCGTGTCTGCACAAAACCATAGAGTACAGCAGAGGGAGCTCGTTCGACTCGAGCCCGGGGGAGGCAGCAGAAGGTGCTTGTTCGACTCGAGGTCATTATTCCTAGTGTTGTCGAGGTTCGGTTAAGTTCGGTTTTTTCCAAAAATTTCCGAACCCCGAACCCCACTACGGGTTCGGTTCTGCTTTTTCGTCGAACCCCGAACTGAACCATGGGTTCGGTTCATAGAGGTTCAGTTCAGGTTCGGATGAGGTTCGAACTCGACTGAACCTGTATTTTTTATTTCTGTATTTGTGTACTACTGAATGGCCCGGGCGCTTCATTCTGTAGTCTATCGCGCAACGGGCGCTCCGTGGCATCATTATTGAACCGGATTCTACACTAAATGTCATGCAAGTTCTACTGCTCGGCCTCACCTCCTCATCAAGAGCATCAACATAAGATATCATGCGCTCATTGGCCTCCGCCGCACCCCCAGTATGATGGTTCTGAAGGGCTTCGAACATGTCGGGTGTCAGTTGGCGAATTTTGACGAGATCGGAGCAGCTGCTGCAGATTTATACCACTGTAAATTCCTGTGAAAAATGTGGGGTTCGAACCTGTTCGGACAGGTTCGCACCTGTTCGCAAAAATCAAGAATGAGCAAACCTGGAACCGAACTCGGGGTTCGGTTCAGGTTTTTCAACCCTCCGAACCTGAATTGAGGTTGGGTTCGGGTTCAGTTCAGGTTTGGCATTGGTTCTGAACCTAACCCCGGCAACACTAATTATTACCGTGACGTGCAGCCATATTATAAGTACAGTCATAGATTCGTCTTTATTCTGTGATTCTCTTTTTCAACCTATTTTATTTTGACACGCCCGACCACTTGATTTGTCTGGAATGCAGAGAAGGGAATTGAGCTCACCTGGAATGGTCAAAGTCGTACCTAATGCATGATGTCGATTTAAACTCCGCTGAAGCTCTACCCATTAACCAGAGATTATGTAATCATTCCTCCACGGCACGTTTACTCAGGCTTCCGTACGTCCTATTATTTTCGACCAACGCGCCGTCCCTCAACTTGAAATAAAAGCATGTCCGTCATCGGTGCACCCACAAATCTCATAAGGACTCCCGAGGATCTCCGAAAAGCTCGCGCGAAGTACACAGATGAGGAAATCGCACACGATCTCCGCAGTTCGGATTTCATTAAAGAAGTGCTGAAAACTGACTCTGGTGCCGTGAGTATCCCACTATCTAAAGGAACTGATAAGTGATACGACATCCCCGCAGCTGATCGAAAGTTTCAAGGAATGCAAATCCAAAGATCTTTTTATCATGGCTCACACCTGGACATACTCGCCCAAACCCATCCTTCCCACTCACATCCTTCTCAAGACGTTCCTCTTTCATGTTAACGGAGCAAAAGTTCCCAAAGCGCTACTCCCCGCAATCGAGAACGATCCGTCTGAACGTGCTTGGGCGTCGTTCATTGGTCTCAAACATGGTTTTGTGAAGGAATTTCCCGATAGTCGCGACTTTCGCACCCGTATCATCGATGCTTGGCCTGGTATCTTCAAGTGGTGCCGTTATTTTTACACCCAGCGCATCTCTCCGGTCGAGGACGCCCAGACCGCAGTGGAGAACATAGAGACGATCTGCAATTTGATTGAGCATTTCTGTGGGGACGCAGCGCTTTGCGCCGTGATCCGAAGCACAACGGGTATAATCACTCTCTGCACGCAGCTCTGGATTCACCCCGCATCGCCGCCCTTGAGCTCGAAACTTATGCAAACCTTGATGCTACAGTGCACCTGGGAAGACCTCAGCGAGGTTGTGGATGTTTCCTCTGATAAGCCGGAACTGATCGCCAAAATTGCGGTCGATCGGCTCCGAGCCGCGATGGAGGTGTCTCCCATGCGCCCATGGCACGTATCGACCATAACATACGCCATCTTCGTCCTCAGCCGCCTCCCCACCCACTGCCTAACCTTTGCCATCCTCGCTGAACACGGCGCCTGGGTCGTCACGCGGATGCTCGTTCTTGTCTCTCAGGCTGTGGGCTCGTCGATGGATCCCGATTATGGATATATCGACTGCCTCAACGCGGGCCTCACGTTCCTGCGCTTCGCCTTGGTCCGGGACCAAAGCCCGCGCTGGGTCGGCCAGGCGGTCGACGCGGGCTTGCTGGGCGTCATCTGTAAGCTTAGTCCCCTGATCGAGAAGACGATGGACAGGCAGAAACACTACATCCAGCACATCGTACGCGACACCCTCCCGAAGCACCTTGTATATCTCTCTGTTCTCCGAGCCGTAGATCGCGAGCTGAAAGATATTGATTCGGACGTCGTCGACTCGACTGTGATGAACACTTGGTTGCGGGACGATTGGCTCGCGTTGATGCAAGTCAAATCGATGCGGAGTGCTGTTGCGAAGCTCCCGAAAGAGGTGAAGGCTAGTGCGCGTGTCCCTTGCGAGTCAACCGCGGTAAGTGGCTATATATGGTGTGTATGATCTCTTCTCATTTCTTTTAGTGCTCGAAGTACGGCAGCAAAAAGGAGTTAATGCGCTGTACCGGATGCTTGTATGTGTATTACTGCTCGAAGAAAGTAAGCAATCCGCTGCTAGACTCTATGTCCTGTCGGAGATTTACAATTGGACCAGTGCCAAAAAGACGCTTGGCCAAACCATCGCGCCATATGCAAGCTCAAGAATGACCACAACAAACACGGTTCGTTGAAATCACGTTTCCTTCATCGCTTCTAGCTCACGGTCTTCAGACCAAAGTAATCTCATGTTCTCCCCTGCGGACGTGAAGTTTTTCCGCGAACTGTTTGGATCCGACGCGAATCTGCACATGCCTCACCTCAAGAAAGTCGCGCAGCGCAAGTTCCCCAATGAGAAAGGAGAGAACTTCGTCATCTGCCTCGACTACACGAACCTCGAGTACCCGCTGGGAACCTGCTCACTCAAGAACATCAAGACATACGAATTTCCGCCTCCGACGGCCCTGGAGGCGGGGTCCGCCGATGTGGCGAACTACAACGCTGAGATGATCAACATGTGAGTCCGTTGCGCGCGCGATCGACAGGTTTGATAATGTGGTATCGTCCAGGGTGCGGCGTAATCCCACACAGTATACATTCATCGAGGCGTCGTTTGCGTATGCTGAGGAGCGCTTCACGCGCAACTTTATGCTGTGCCCTAACATGTGGGACCGCGCACTGTCGAAGGAAGTGCATCCTGACTTTATGAAGAAATCGTGCGAGAACGAGGATGGTCCTGATGTGTCGGGACTCCTTGAGAGATTCCTAGGCTTGAATTTTTGAATCTGGTGGGTCTTTAGCACCGAATCGTACTAAATAAAAGATATCGTCTGTTATTATTGAGTCGAAGCACATGAAATAAGAACAGCGAGAGCCTTGACACGAAGAGGAAAACACTTGTGCCACGCACCTCAATCATCCTCGTAAGCGATGCGCTTTCGAAGCTGTCAAAGAATGTCCGGGTGAACAAAATCGCAATATGCAAACGCTGTCTCCGAATCCGAATCCCCAGCGCTTGGCTTCAATTCATAGAGAGTATAGCCCATACGGAAACAAGGAGGTGATGTCGTGAACTCGCGAAAGATGGCTTTGATTCTCTTGATAACGGCACGCCTGTGACTCAAACTCGAGGTTCCGCACCAGCCGCCGCGATTGCATTCAGAGTCGGCCGACATTATCGTGAGGTTGCGAAGGGCGGGAAGTTGAGACGCCAGTTCGAGCAACAATTTCTGAGAAGCGTGATTATTTCGATCCGAGAAATGACCATAATCACTTACAACAGTATATGTTGTTCACTGGGTCACAGAATCAACATCTTCCGCGTTGTGAAATGAGTTGGCACTCATTTCCAGGCTTGTTAACCGCCGGACCTTGAAGATCGATTCGGAGTTCTTCGTTCCGAAGCTCCATCTCCCTTCGTAAGCGGTGGCGGGACAGGACAGATGCAAAAGGGGTTTTCCATGCTATGGAAGGATAGTTGTGAAAAACATATCTGCGAACCGATCTGACTCAGTCGCGTTCTCCACACCAGGATACGACAAGCTCAGTCGTTCGACTCTGGAATAGGAAGCCAGGTACCGAAGGAGATGGTCATCGACGGTATTGGTAGAAATTTCCCTCAGATGCATGCCTGTCTGGGACAGAACTGTCCATAATTCGGCCCAGCCACCACGGCTGGCTAGGTCCAGAGACGAAAGTTTAGAGTTCTGGACAACCACCTTAAGCATGACCTGCTTGAACGTCGGTGAAAGGGTGGGGTAGTCCGACCGGACGCGTCACTTTCGGACGCTCGAGAGGGACGGTGAGATCGTCGTGCTGTAGCTCCAATTGAAGATCATCAAGCCTGCTGAGGGAGCTCAAGAAATCTCCGATGGTATTTTTCTGCCATTCAGGACAGCCAACAAAAACCTGCCATCTGCAATGTCTGCTTAAGAAATGCTTGGACCAAAGTGGGATCCACGTACATGACAGTCCGGATATCCTTCATAGAATGTAGCGCGGGGCCGAGAAATTGTGCATCCGATTGTTAAATTCTGACTCATCCAGGCCAGCCTTTGAACCCAAGCCAACGATTTTGAGCGTGTGAGCGAACTGCGACCACTTCGTTTTCCACGTCCCAAGGGCCTCGATGTAAACACAAAATTGGCCGAGTTCACGTTTGAATACGTTCAAGACAGCCCATCAAAAGAACAGTGGGTCGACTGCAAAGCTGAGATCCTTGAATACCGCGCGGAGACTCTTCTGCTCGATAACAGTGGTCTGACAGTCGAAATTCAGAGCGAAGAATGACAGCTAGATTTTGGAAAACCTGGCCAAAAATCTCTTGCAACAGCTCAAGAGATAGGGTAAGAATTATGACAGAACCATGTCCACTAGACGGCAGGTATTTCGAGGGGGGAAAGACGCTTGGTGGCGGTGCCACAACAGAGATGTGACAGTGACTGTCACACTTGTGACATCGTGTCTAACTCTCCGCCAAGAGCTTGGATGAGAATCTTGACTTGGAACATCGTGCGTTTTGTTTGGAAGTCTTTGGAGCTGTCTGAGAGTTTTCTCGCAGAATGGAATTCGGACGATACCCAATATCATCCGTACGCACATGTTCTCCCTCATCCAAAGCCGACTCGAACGATGAGTGACTAGGTGGAACACGATGAAGACGCACGACGACATCCTCAATTTTCTTCAGGCAGATATTATCTGCTTCCAAGGTAACTCCTAGCATACGGAACGCGTCGATATTGATGTGGCACAGAGATGAAGTCCTCAAGGCAGAATCTCACCAAGGCCGTTGCTGTTCCACCTTCCTACGATTCATTGTTCTCGTTTCCCATACGCAAGAACGGCTACTCTGGTGTAGCAGTATACACACGCTCTGAATCTGTTGTGCCCTGCAAAGCTGAGGAAGGTCTTACCGGCCTTCTGCAGCCGAAGCCACTTTTATCCCCGGCAGAGCGCATTTCTTCGCGCGAGGCATACCCGGACGAAATAATGTCAGATGAATCAGCTGACTTGGATTTCAGGAATCTTGACAGCGAGGGCCGAGCTTTGGTCGTCGATTTCGGCCTGTTTGTGCTAATCAATGTCTACTGTCCTAACGATGGCACCGAGACGGAGGAGCGTCTCCAGTTCAAGGCGGATTTTCACCGGACCCTAGAGGCCCGAGTGAAGGGCCTAGTTGAGGTGGACCGACGAGAGGTTATCGTGGTTGGCGATATAAACGCATGCGCTGCCGTTGTAGATCATTGCGAAGGCGAGTTAATGATGGCGAGAGGGCAGGCAGATGGCAAGCAGGGCGACGATGGATTCTGGGACCGGGATGTCCGTCGGTGGCTCAGAGACTGGCTGATCTCGGAGGACGGCGGAAAAGGATGTCTCGTTGACGTGGTGCGGCGTTTTTGGCCGGACCGCAAGGCCATGTATACATGCAAGTCATCTGTTCTTCTTTATTCTTGTCTAATAAGGGCGAAATTCAGGCTGGAATACCAAAATATCTGCGAGAGAATCCAACTACGGCACTCGTATCGATTACATCCTCGTAACCCCCGGTCTACTTCCCTGGATCAAGGCCGCCGATATTCAGCCGGAGATCAGAGGGAGCGATCATTGTCCAGTTTTCATTGATCTTCATGGAGAGATCGTTGACTCGCATGGCGTTACGGTTAAATTATGCGACGTACTGCAGGCCGGACGCAACGACAAGGGGCCTCCCCGCCTTTGCGCCAAATTTTGGGATGAGTACTCTGGGAAACAGAGGCTCTTGGACACGTTCTTCGGGAAGAAAGGGGATCCCGTTTTAAAATCTACATCTGCACCCGCGCTTCATTCGACGTCTCAAACCTCAGATTCGCCGACGAAATCGACAGAGCAAGTGCTTACGCTGGGGATCGGTAATAGTCTTGCCTCCCCGCCCAGAGCAACCAGTGCAGTTTCCCCTTCAAGGGAAGGCGCCGATCATCCGCAATCGCTCTCTTCGGGAAGTCGACCTCAAGAGAAGTCAGTCGCTTCTACTTCTACGGTCTCCGCCCTGAAGCGGAAACAAGATACGAGAGAGCCGGGTGCGTCGTCGTCGAAGCGGCCCAAAAAGGAGACGCCCAAGGCCGAGAAGGCTGAGCAGACAAGCCTTTCTACGTTCTTCTCCAAACCGACACCGTCCTCACCCAATTCAAAAGCAGGTGTTGACGATATGATCGACGCGGACTACCGGTTGGCGCTTTCTCTATCGCAAGAATCACCGCCACCGAGGGCCAGTGGCAACGCGAATAATAACAAAAGTAAGCAACTGTGGACGAGCCTTCTGGCACCCATCCAACCACCGAAATGTATTGTACACGACGAGCCTACAAAAGAGCTCACTGTCAACAAACCGGGCTCGAATAAGGGCAAGAATTTCTTCATTTGTGCTAGGTAGGTCTTCTGGATCCGTAAATTTTCTTACTGATCCCGGGGAATAGACCAGTTGGACCTGGATACGATAAAGGCAAGGCAGAGAGATTGAGAGAAGAGGTGGATCCTACGTGGAGGTGCGATTTTTTCAAGTGGTCCAGTGAGGTTAGATTAGAGATGACGAGGAAGATGGGTGAAGACGGTCTTGGATAATAGTGGGAGTCTCCACTCCGTTTTTCAAATGCGTCGAAATTTCTAGAATTCCTTTGTGTATTCTTGGTCTACATTGATATCCAAGCATGAATGTCGGACCATGACGCCGATTGTATGACACCCAACACGACCCGTGACCCAACCTTGTGCTATTTGCCATCCATCACTGCACTGATATCGGACGTGGTTTGTCCCATTTGGAGGACCATGCACTTCCACGGTTCCACCGTCGCACAATTTTGCCGACCAAGCTTGCGATCGCCACGTATGTACTGGCGCGAAGCTTAAGTTCCTAAAAGAGTTTAGGGTTCGTCAATGCATCGCTGCAAGGACCTAGCTTGAATATGGTGGAAAAATACAGGACCAAGACTGTTTCTTGGATTAGAATTAGGGTGTTTCATAATTAAAAATTCGACCCCAACCTGAGCCCCAACTTGAGCCCCAACTTGACCCCAACTTGGCCAAAGTTGGGGCTCAAGTTGGGGACTCAGTTGTGAAACACCTGCACTCCCATTTTACCAGAAACCAGGCTCAACTGAGCCTCAACTTCAAAACCACAACTTGAGATTTCTTCTCACAAGCAGTTAAGCAGGTTTGTCGGGAGCTGGAGTCGGGCATCGGAATGGTGGTGCTCTGAAATGTAGTTGTATTTTATGTGCCTAGCCTTGTAAATGGTTTTGGTGGACTTGAATCATATGGTTATTTGCCTGAACTGCACTACAATTATTTTAGAGGTAGTTTGAGATGTGGCGGGAGTCAAGGCGGGAGACCGACAGCCGACAATGGAAAGATCAGAGTGGTTACATAATGATTGCGGTGGCAAAGGCTCAAGTGACCGAGATTAGCTGAAGTTGGGGTACGAAGTTGGGGCATCAAGTTGGGGTCGAAGTTGGATGTCAGATCGTGGGTATAGGCACAATTTGACATCCAACTTCGTTTCCCAAACTATTTGGTGCCCCAACTTGACCTCAAGTTGGGGTCCGAGTTGCGGCACAAGTTGGGGTCAAAATTCTAATTATGAAACACCCTATTGTTCTCTGATCTGGACTTGTCCTAGAATTTGCTTGCAAGCTGCATCCGGATTCATTTCATTTCACCTCCAGTTTGTCGAGTGGTGGGTTTAGTTACCTCATTAGCGAGGATGACGGTTTTACATTTGTGCCTGATCCTCTGGGTACGGATTCTGGGTTTGTGTTTGTTCTTGTGTTGTCCTCCAACATTGGGTCATAGCCCCTAACAGCGATTACCTCGGATCGGGACACTGCCTAGCATCCTTTAAGACACCGCGCCTCCATCATTATCATTCCCGTGTAGCCCGTCCCTTGAAGGCATTCAACTTACTGTCGACTTCGATATCATGCCGATTCAGAACCTTCCGTCGGAGCTCATCCTGGTCGTTCTCAGCGGGTCATCCGTCGGGACATTCTGAATTTTACAAGGGTAAGCTGACACCAAGGCTCAAGCCACACGCACTCACAGTGTACAGTGCTCCAGCTACTTTCGGTACATGTCTTTAACCAGTCGGCGGCTGTGGATTGATGCATCCGATGCCCACGCCATATCTCTCCCTTTGGGCGAGACGCTGAAAAATACATGTTTATCCCTTCTTCCTCGTAATGCGGCTCGCAGAGTATCGATCTCACAAAAATGGAAAAATCCTGGGGTAGGAGGTGTCATCTGCCCGATCAAAACATACGAAGTTACTCCCATCTACCATCTTCCATCTTGGGCGTTTTGGGCGCCCTTGAAATACTCGCAGCGATCTCTGTTGGGCCATGCTCCGCCAACCTTCGTAAACATCCTCCCTGGTGGACATTTATTTCTCTTTGGGTCAATGGGCCACTTGGGTGTTTATGATCTAGGCGGGAATTATGGATTCGAGCTCGAAGTTCCATTTAACGGGCGTTTTGATCCTCGCCCCGGAGATGCCTCAACTGTTGATTGGGATAGCCTCGATAATGGCGCTCACATCACCATCATTGTTCTTACCGAGGCATTTAACGACCAGCATGATGTTGAGAGGTATTTCTTTCACCCCATTTCTCGGTCTCCGTTAAAATAAAATGGTTCAGCAATCTAAGTGTTTTCACTATGGATTACACGCCCTCAGAAGCTGAACCCTCTGTCACTCGAACTCATCTCTTGACACTTCCCAACCTCGTCGATGCAGTCTATGTCAAGGATTCGATCATTCTTGCACACAGTAGCAACAATTTGATTGTTGTTGACCTGAACGCTGGCAAACGCGTACACCTAGTACAAGAGTCTGCCAACCAATATGGATGCCGGACCAGAAAATGTTCGTAAAATCTCCAACATATCAACTCTTCTAACGATCGCCTCAAGGACTTCCAAATAATCTACGCCAGCATGTATCCAGACTGCTCTCAGATCATTCTTTTAGCCATTGAATGTGCCGAGGATATCATGCGGGTTCTACAGGTCGTTGAAATCCCTGATATTCCGACTGGAGTCGACGGCCAGAAAGAATCTAGTTGGATCACCTTCCCCCTAGTTCGCAGAACTATCAGTAATATTGGTCGGAATATTCCGATGACAGGACTATTTCCAGTGATCCGTTCCATCGACCACGATAGTTCCGTTTTCAGAGAACTGAACGTGCTGGACGGCGGAGCCTCTATCATTCTCTCTTCTACTCCACTCCAACGCCATGAACCACGCACACTCGTCCCCGAAACGGTACGGACTGTTGTACCCGGAATCGGTTTCTCTGTTGACATGGCAGTCCTAAAATCTTCACATCGACATCGACTACTCGTCGCATTACACAAAGGCATCGGTGGTGGCTCCCTTACTGTACTACACTCCACGAATCCCTTAGGCGACGGCAAGAACTTCACCCACCTTCGCTTTCCTCCTGAAATCATGGGATTGGGACGGGTTATGGCATTTGATGATGTCTACGGGCTTACGATCTTATTCTCTAAAGGGCGCCTTTTTGTCGTTCAGTATTGAGGCGTATCTGAGGAGATTGTTCGTCATATTTTAATGCCGTTGTAGGTGAGGAGCTGTACATGTCAATAATCTCAGTTAAATAGGAGTAGCGCTACAGGATATAAGTTCGACTGACGATCCAAGAGTGTCACTATCCTCTTCTACACGTCCTGTGTTCGAAGTCGAAAATATGGTCCGCAGGCGGTCGAAAATCAACATGTATCGCTTCAATAGCGCGCCAGAATCACTGCTGAGCTCGGTACGAATCCTCTCCGTCTCGAGAAGTATCAACTCGAATGGATTGAGGTTCATAAACTCGATGCTGGTATCTGCACTCCTGTCCAACAAGGCTTCGACAACCTCAAAATTACAGCGCAGAGTTGCAACCCACAAAGGTGTGCCTATCGCAGGGTGAACGAGGTTGATAACCTGTGGACTGCCGTACAGTTTCTCGTCCAGGATGTACGCCAGCATCTTGCTGAGGACTAACGATTCTAAATTGGTCCGGGGCGGAAACATGGCTGCGAAATGGAGAACTGTTACATTGTTGGTAACATCAACAATGATTGACGGAATGGGGCGTCGCGTGGACTGATCTATCTCGTTCTGTGAGAGGGAGGAGGGAAGGGTGATGATGTTCGGCAAAGGAGGCCTCTCGATTCCGAGAAGGTATTTCAAGGACTCAAGATTCTGTTCAGTCGGATTTCGAACAACTTCGCCAAGAATGGTGATCCAAGCCCCATTAGGTGTCAAACAGTACGAAAAGTTCACGTCCGCGCCATGCTGAAGGAAAAGATCGGCCATATCGAAATATTGGTTCATGACTGCGAAGGCGAAGGGTGACCGCGATCCGTCGGGCAAAGAGTCGACGGGAATACCCATTCTGATCAGATATCCAGCAATAAAAAGGCTCGCTCGCGATTGGGTTGGCCTGTCCGCCAAAACCTGCAAAAGCGAGAGCTGACTACCATCCCGCTGGGTAACTTTTGCCTGAACATCAGCGCCACGTCCAACAAGGAGCCGGAAGAGCGCATCGTGGTTGAGTTTTACCGCCTCGACAATAGGACAAGCCTCTGGTATACCATGGACGGAGCACCCAAGTTGGAGGAGAGATTCCACGATGTCCAATCTACCCAAAGAGACCATCTTTGCGAGAATGGTATTGTTAGGGCGTGATCTGCGAGCGTGCAGAATCTGGAGTGTCTCGAACATTGCAGATTTATACTCTTCGCCACAACGAATGAGTCGGCTCTGCAGCGATGTTGAATCGACAACAGTCACGGTCTCCTCGACCGCGATCTGAAGCATATCAATGTCCGCAAACAATCCCGAGCTGTTTTCAACTTTGGATTCGACATGAGAGACCATCATCTCGAGAATACGAGGTTGCGTCAGGACTGCGGCCATGAGGATGGGACATTTGGAAGTCAACGATCCGTCCGCCGGATTAAGACCTTCCAGCGGGTCAGCACCCAGTGCGAGAAGGGTCTTGACAGCGTGGAAACTCTGCATTATCACGGCTCGGGAAAGTGGAGAGACCGGAAGAGAAAATAAGTTTTCCGAATCCGCCCAGGTTGAATGAGTTCGCAATCGGTGCTGGCGATATTTCCCCTCGTTGCGGAGAGAAGCGCCAGCAGCGACCAATTTCTCCGCGACAACAGCCCCATCAGCCTCGGTGAAAGAACAGAGCCAATACAGCGGGGTCTCCTCCGCCAGCTCATCTGATCCATCAGGTTTGGCACCATTTTCCAGAAGAAATAAAGCGCAATCCAAGTGGCCGCCACGGCAGGCTGCAACCAAAGGAGTTTCGGCTTTAATTTGGTTCTCCAAATCGATATTTGGACTGTATTTGGCAACAATGTGCTTCAAAGCCCCCACCTCGCCCATCGCAGCAGCCATGTGAAGCAGTCCGTCCCCTCGGTGATTGACATAGATCTGGTCCAAGGAGCTGATTCCTCGAAGAGCGAACTCGGCCTGGATATCCTGATCAAGAATATCCATATCCCGCAGGTTATAGATTCTGCGAAGTTTCCGGTGAAAGAAATAGGGCATGCCGACGCCACCTGCACCGCGATTGAGATGAAATGTGTGGAATTCGAGCGACTCCTGCCATTCTCTCTTTTCGTCTCCGTCAGTGAGAAGAGATATAATCTTCTGCGATTCTGCGATGCAGAGACGATGGCCCCGAAATATCGAAAGCATCATCCAATTGCGGAGGACGGGCAGCGCGACGTCCAGTGTTTGCCCCAAGGCGCGGTGGACGCGCCAACACCAAGCCTGGGCCAAATAGTTCTCCTGGCATTCATCGCTAGACATGGCAGCTTGCCGAAGCCAATGGCATACCCGTTCAGCGTCGAATCCAACGCCGAATTCATGAACGTAACATTGAAACAGGTAGAACGAAGCAACAACCTTGGAAATCTGGGTCGGCGAGGCACTCGAGGGCGCTGCTGTCGCCTTTTCGAGATCCCGGACAATTTCTACTTGTAGCGACCAATCCAAGAGGCGTTTCAATCGCTCTGGGTTGAAGAGAAGCTTGTGAAAATGCCAGCCCATGAGTTTCGAGGACCAACGACAAAAACAGCTTACGTACTTCCCCTGGGTTTGGGTGCGAAAGCTTTGGCCTGGCTCCTGGGCTATTGAGTTCAAAAAACATTGATAAGCGTGCAGAATGTTGACAGGAGAGATCATACCCTGAGCTCTGGTAGTCGTAATCCTGGTCATAGCTGACTTTTGCAAGCCACACTCCCATGCTATCTCGAGAAACACCGTGTCTGCCAGGAGCCCGATTTATAATTGCTTCACGTTCGGTCTCGTTTCCTTGTTCAACGGAGGCAAGTAAGTCATGCATCTCGGAGAGACTAAGAGAGTTTTTAGTTAGTTCCTGAAATCGAGGATTGAAAACCAGGAAGGAACTCACTCTCGAACTTGTAACGCAGCGGTAGTCTTCTTCAAGCTCCGATGCTCAGAAATGGCTTGAATGGTGTTATCGAAGACGAAATAAAGGATCTCCATTTCGTCATCGGAGAGATGTAGCACTGTGTGATCACGCACACTCTCCCTGACGATCGGCAGAAGTTCGTCGAATTTCTTCAAGTCCTCGATGCGCTCCGGGGTGAGACTGACGAGCGCCGGGATGTGAAATGGGTTGTTTCCATCCAGAACAACAGACCACACCAAAAGACCTAGGGAGTAGACATCTGTCCTCTTCAAACCCTCTCCATCTAGACCGTAGTGGGCCTCGGGCGCATTGAAGGGAGGAGTTCCCGAGGGAAGAAATCTCTCCTTATCGTCCTGAATATCCATAGCGCTACCGCCAAAATCTGCCACTTTCGCAGTGTACATGACGTCGGCGTCCTTGACTTTGTTCCTGAAGATAAGAACATTTTGATGTTTGAGGTCCCCATGGACGATCCCGCATGCGTGAAGAATGGCGAGGCCCTTTGATACGTCATGACAGAGCCTCTTTTTCACCAAGAATGGTAACGGATCTGCATTCGCTTGCAGCTGGGCCAGAGTTCCGAATTCCGCGCATTCGAGAACCAGCATGGGGAAGACGGTGCGCATACCCTGAGAAGCACCCCAGGAGAGTCCGAGAAGTCGGACTACGTTGGGATGATACCGAATTGGCTCGTGCAGTAAGGCTCGAATTTCCAATAGAACCTGCTTCCAATTGCCATACTCTGTGCGTTCCTCTCTCCGCCGAACATATTTCAGAGCCACAAACTTACCCCACCCGTGCTGATTGCTGACCTCCAAGCCTACCGACGAGCGGGCCCTCCATTCCGCGCGTTCGACTATGAAGGAGGCGCCTGATCCGATCGGGGCCCGAGGAGATAGGAATGAGGTGTTAACATCGAATAAAACAGGATCATCCTTCAGACTAGCCTCGAGTCCAGCGACGAGAAAAACAAAAGAGGCGATTTGGCCGGTGTATGACCCCGAGGAGCTATTAGATGGCCTGCTACTAGAAGTCTGGCCATCTGTGTTCGACGACAGCGCGGGAAGGGAGGAGTTGTTGAATGCAGATGGATATATCCAGTCGTCGGTGGTGCTCATGGTGGAGGTAGTACAGCAAGAGCGCTAGCGGTTTTTTCACGGCAAAAACCGAAGTCAGGTACCTACGTCCTTCAGAGTGTCAATTTGGCGTTAATTTAATATCCTTGACAGTCGGTGATACCGTGCCGAGCGACGTCCCAGAAATCTCCAAAAGTTGCTGAATCTTAAGAATAGTGAGAGACTATGTTAGCAGGACTACGGAGATGTGGAAATGGATCCCGCACAGATTGCGCACGGAAGGGCATCTGCGGTTGCGTGTGGTACAGAATCAAGACCAGAGCAAATTGCACTGCGAGGCTCGGAGATCACCGATCAACATTCGGCAGGTTCGGCATCCACACACCCTCTGTACTCATATAAAGAGATATCGGACTGTGTTTGACACTGTAAATCTGTGTGCTACATGTACATGTGCAACAGCTATGATTCTCCACAAACCGCGGGGAGCGGCTTGGGATGGATTAAAAGCTTAGCGGTGAGGGGAAACTGGGGAAGTGGGAAGGGAGGCTATGTGTCCCAAACGCTGTAGAATGTGAAGCATTGCTCTGTCGAAGTCACCATTCATGGACCGTCACTCAAGCAGTTTTCAGGGTACTAGCCAGGGGCATGAAAAACCTGGCAATATGTATATGTTTTGTCCTTAAAAATTCCTCACTGGCCTCGAGATCGCCAGTTTCACTCGACGGCGCATAGCGTGGGGTAGGACACATTGATGGCCGTTGGGGCCGCGATCAAATCTTCCCTTATTTGGGGGGTAGACCTGTCTGATGTCTTGTCGTCCCTGACCCATGGCGTCAAGGCGTCGTACGCCACCGGATTCTGACCTATATATGCCCTCGCCAGGCTCGCCTTTTGCCCAAGAGATACCCCTTCTCCGAGTGCTAGCTTCTTGACAAGAAGTCCTCATCGCACTCCCCGAGCTTACCCCAAACAGATCTACAGTCTAATGGAGGTTGCCCTACCTATAATCGGCCTCCTGGGACAGTGCTACAGCGGAGCTATTCAGGCGTACCTATTCATCCAGGATGCCGTCGATTTCCCGGATACAGCCGCGAAGCTGGTCATCCAACTAGAAGTTGAACGCATCCGGCTTCAGCTTTGGGGACGGAACTCTGGCGCTGATTCCGATGCACTACATCCTGGGCTTGCTCCCTTTGAGCCTTTGATCCTCGACATTCTCACAAAGGTTAAAGAGCTCCTAGGTGATTCTGATAAGCTGAAGGCAGACTATGGCCTAGTTAGCAGCATGGACGGGTCTGTCCAGCTCGATAAGAACCGGCCCGTGGACCAGATCAAAGATGTATTTCGTTGCGCTCTCGCTTTCACTGCTCCCGAAAGGCGAAAGAAGGCAAAAGGCACTTCTGACTCTACGACACCCCCCTCTCTTCCTGCGGTCAGCCAGGATGCGCTTGCCCGAAAGACGTACGAGCGTATACGTTGGGTCGTAGTGTCCAAGTCGCGCTTTGAGGCCCTCATTGCGGACTTGCGACGGTTGACCAACAATCTGAACGAGCTTCTGCGAGAATCTCAGCTCGTGCACCTATCCCAGCAATGGCATTCGATAGAGCTGCAAGCTGTCGCTCATACCGACGACCAGCAAGTTCTTAGTGCCCTCCGAGAGGCTGTAGAGGGTGACGAAAATAGTCGTGATATCTCGTCGATGGCACGACGCAAATCAATTATCATCTCACCGCGAGATTTGGACGTGCCTAAGAGTGGCACCAAGGTGCTCTCCAAGGACGATTTCGAACTTCCAACAGATTTTGCCACAATCTCACGATGCATAGCTGTATATCGCCCTCTCCTTCTTCCTGATCAGCAGTCCTATGTTTTAATCGAGCGCAAGCATTACGATGGGGACATCTCTCCGGAAAACAAAGCGACACTCCTCTTCCGCCTGCATAACCTAATCGAGCTCGTGAACTCGCCTCCAAGCGAGTACCTCTTTTGCTTGGGATATTGGAGCGAACCGCAAGCGAATTGCTGGTGTCTCGTCTTCAAGTTCCCACTCCAGGGCATCACCCCCGAGCCCAGCAAAGACCTCAGCACTCCGCTCTCCTCGCAACCGCTTTCCCTCCTCCTCTTCCTCTCCTCCGATGCTTTCCGCCCGCCGCTCGAAGCACGGCTGACGCTCGCCTGCACGCTCGCCGGCGTCTTCTCCCGCTTCTACGGCAGCAAGTGGCTGCACAAGGGCGTGCGCAGCGAAAACATCGTGTTCCCGGGCAGCACGTACGACATCGCACACCCGCTCGTCGCGGGCTTCGAGTACTCGCGACAGGCCACCGCGCCCGTGTCGATCGACCGCGGCCGGACGACCGTGCGCAAGCCATCTACCGCCACCCGCGGTACCAGGGCCCCGCGGCGTACGGGTACCGCATGGCGTACGATATATACTCCTTCGGGCTCGTGCTGGCCGAGATTGCGTGGTGGGTCCCACTGGAGAGTTTTCTGCGCGCGGTGCCGCGCAAGGGGGGAAGGCGGCTGCCGCCGCTGCCGACAAAGAAACAGGGTTTGGGGCTGAGGAAGCGAGTGAGTTGAAACGGATGGTGATCGCGCGGCTCCGGAAGGAGCTGGCGTTTAGGGTGGGGACAACGTACAAGGAAGTGGTTGAATGGTGTTTGACGACGGGGGATGCGCCGAGCACTTTGAGCGATGCAGATCTCGCAGTCGCTTTCTACACCAAGGTCGTTGTTCCTCTTCAGAATATTTCCGCGGGCCAGATTTTATGAATTTTCTTCGATCCATCAATGTCTGTTGATTATCTTGGTCAGTGAACTTGAGAGATTGGGAATTCCACGTCTACCCCTGTTCTGAAATCTACGAGGAGACGCGCCCCAGGACGCTAGTGGACGAAAAACATCCTCAACAGGTTTCGACGCTCAGCTGTGATGGTTTATAACGTATGCGACGTTTCTAACACACTGACAGCGTATCAACTTCGTCCCGGCTTTCTCATTATTATAAACTCTTCTCCGGCACACCCTTCCTTCAGCGCCGTATGAGTGAGCTTTCGAACACTGAGTTCTACGTGATTTACCATCGAACGTCAATGTTGCTGGTAGCTAAGTTTAGTCCTAAGGTGCTATATACTTGGATACTTATTCCCTGGGCCCAGTATTCCCGAGTGGGACCGCCAGCCGAGCGGTCTCACTCCCTATCTACCTGCACGGCGTGCCAAGTCCGTTTTCGAGGGTTCCGGAAACACCGACTCCATATACACATATTTATAGCTGGCGTTGAACTGGCAGGTTCCAGATCAGCACCAGCAACCGGAAGCCGAACCACTTTCAACCAGGATTCGGATCGTGGATTGTGGAATCACATGCTCCATTCGTCTTTCGTTATCTTGGGCCAAATAACCGGAATTTTCGGAGTGCTGTCAAGCCACAAGAAGGACGATACGCAATTCCTGAGCCAAGTAATCATCGGTGGCTGCTCCACTGCCACTAATTATAAAATCTGACAACCAGATCCCAGTTGTCCTCAAATCGAAAGCGTTTGGTATGCCTCAGTCTCAATATATGTATCAACATGAGTCCCCGCCTGGGTTGGCTCGGAGAACTATATTTGCTGGTGGTCAAAAATATAGACATTGCTCCGAGCAAGGCACCTCGTATGCCGTCGTATATGTGGAATCAATGTCTACAATCTAAAAAAAAACTCGAGCTTGGCAGGCCGAACACAGGGGCTGAAACTCTGGACATATTCAGCGGCGTACATCATGTCCTAATTATACGCAAAACCGCTGTTTTTGGCGCGGCCTTCCTGAAACTACTGGCGCACTCTTGGCCAAATCAAGGGTATATAAAACGCCGCGACTGGGCGTCAAAACCTAAGTAGCATTCACTCTACATTCTGCTGTTGAAAATGTTTTTCCGCCTGATCCTCTGTCTCCTCTCTGCCTCCATCCTCGCCTCCTCGGCGGCGGTCACTGGCAGGGATGATAGCGACTGGAAGCACAAAGTGGGCTGGTCTGGCGTCGTTAGCCCTGCATCCTCTATCGGCACCCTGAACATAACCACGACTGTATGTGATTCAGCCAATTTTATTTTGTGTCCGTCAATTGACAATTTCAAACCCAGGATACCACATTGGCGAAGCGCAACATCGGAGGGATCTATATCTGCACTGACATTAATTGGAAAGGCGACTGTGGATATGCCGTTCAACCGGTCAATACGTGTATCAATATGGGCAGCGAGTGGTACCGCAAGATTTCCTCCCTCGGACCCGACCCAGGAACGAGGGTGTGTGATTTACCTGTCTCTCTGTGCTCCTTTGCTTATGAGACCATGTCAGGTGCAATTGTTCGGGTATGTTAATGCTTTTATGTCTTATCGAGCAGTATACAATTACCGACTATACAGGAACCTGAACTGCCAAGCTGACACATTCGGTAGCCCCATCGTAACTTACCCTGGATACGGGAACCTGAACGACATTGGTTGGAATGACCATATCGCGTCTTTTTACGTCACCAAAGGTCCTTTTACCTCTGGCGTTGTGGATCCTCCCCAGCCGACCCATACTTGAAGAGCAGCTTCTGCCCGTTCTTTTTCGTCGCCGTAGCGTGAGTGACAGGTGAGCTGTTTTGTTCTCGCTATCTTCCCATTCTAACGGTTCCAACGTCAGAGAACCTTGGTCCAATCTAATATGTCTCTTATATATTATTTCCTATCACTTCTTTACCGACTCTCTCTTTGTACCGTCGCGCAGATTATGAACTACCACAGTTGGATTACTTAACGGTTGGACAGCACTGCTCCCTCGTTGTGAAATGTTCGACGCTGGTTGGACTCCGCGTTAGCCTTGGCTTGTCAGGGAGAGCTTTGACAAGAGGACCAAGAGAAGAACCAGGTGGTGATGCTGCACTACTAGTCCTGTACCATTTCAACCGAGTGTTCAGTCATACTGCGTCTTTCTACGTCACTAAGACTTAAATGGCACGTCTCTGGGTATTATCGCCTATCATTTCTTTAGCAGATCATGATTATCAGTCGGATTAACGATTGTACAACCAATAATGTACAACACTTCGCTCTCGTCGTGCCGCGACTCGTCTTACGCTCGATGCCGGTTTAACTCCGTGTTGGCTTGTCAGGGAGATGGATGCAGTTTTAATAAGAGTTGCTGGAAGGTAAATAAACGGGATTCTCTCCTTCCGAGTAGAAATAACAAGAGGAGGTAGGAGGTGGTGCCATGCTGAGATGTCGCCTTCGTGGATGCCAGCTTGGAAAGCTGGATGTGGGTTTGACCCCCGCCGGTATACATGCTACTGCGCTTGGTATTTTAATTTTTTGATTCTGGTACGGGATGTTGTAGTGGAGTCTGTCAAAGTTCACTCCTGTACTTTGTGTTTGGGGTACTGGATTGAAGGGACTGTTTAGGGTGGTTTGGGTTGCATTTCGTTCGTCAATCTCGTAAATCTAACACACATCGTAACTTCTATCGTACACCCTTTCCCTACTTTCCTCGCACTACCTTTCACCTTTCTCTTCCCCACCGTTGCCCCGGATCGCATTGCATTGTATGAAAGAAAACAGAAAAGAAACCGCCGTATGTCGAAGCGCGCTAGAACATGCTCCCCTCGGGCGGCTGGGGGAGCTTGCGGTTTGAGGGGGAGGCCATTTCTCTGTGGGGTGGGCGGTCAGTTGTGTTTTAGAGAGAACCACGGGCGCTAAGATGGGCGCTAGATACGCGTGCCTGGAGACTGAGTCATACAGAATATCATGCTCGGGCGGCACGCGGGCATGCGACCAGCAGGGGGAAAGACAAAGGCAGAGGACGCGCACGCGCGTGCCATACTATCGTGCGTGTGCGCTACTCGGGTCTCTGATCGAATGAACGGAATTCGGATGGAAGAAATGTAAAAGAAAGGCAAGGAGATGAAAGAGAGAAAGAGACGGCAGCGCTCACTTGCGTATCTCGACCAACAAGGTCTCGAGGCTGCTCGCGCGAGACCAGCCCGCGAGGACGGGAAGGCGCGCGGGGTCAATGGTGCCGTTCCCAGAGACGAACGGGAGGTTCACGCGCGAGAGGAACTGCCGGCGTGCATCGTTCAACATTCACATATGAGAAAGCGGAGAGCAGGCGCGCGCACCTGCACGGCCGGGGGGGCGTCGGGGTAGGATTCGGAGCACGTTATTTTGAGGCTGTATATGCGGTTCTCGTGCACCGTCTGGAGGTTCCATTAGGGATAAGGTGGCGGAGAAGGGGAGGGAGACAGAACGGACGTGACCGGGGCCGATGATGGTGCCATTCCAGTTGCTCATCATGATGTCGTCCGAGTCTTCGAGACCATACGAGCACGAGCCGTCGCCAATGCCCTTCTCGCCCTTCTCGAGCTCCTCGAGCAGCCGGAAGTTACGCGGAACTTGGTGCGCGTCGGTCAGCGTTCCTTCGGGGGGGGAGAGGAGGGTACACACCCTTTGCCATTGGAATGCACGGACAAGGAGGAGATGGATGGATTAGATGGGATGTGACGTGACCAATATGTGACCGGAGACGTGACCAAGTGTGACTCGCCACCCACAGCCCGCCGCAGCGAGTACGCCTGGTACTAACCACTCCTCTCCTTTCTGCCACCATGTTCGGCGGAGCGTCCAACAATCCGTATGATGACATCGTCGGTGAGTCCCCGTCGCCACCCACTGGTCCAATCTGTCTTATACGTTATACTCTCCAGCCAAGACGACCGACGAGACGCTCACGAGCGAGAACTGGGAGCTCATCCTGAACCTGTGCGACAAGGTGCAAGACGAGGGCCCCGAGGGCGCGCACAACGTCGTCGCTGCGCTGCTCAAGCGCCTCACGCACCGCAACCCCAATGTGCAGCTCTACGCGCTGTCGCTTGCCGAGGCGCTCTCGAAGAACTGCTCGATCGAGCTGCACCGCGAGCTCGCATCGCGCGCGTGGACGGGTGGGCTCGAGCGCGTTGTCACGGACCGGGTGAGTGCGCTCTAGGCGGTGTAGGGTTGGCGGGCCGTGGCGATGAGGCCCGACGTGGCTGTGGCTGATGGGTGCAGGGGATGCCCGGGAGGGCGGCCCTTGCCTTAGCGCACTGCTCCGCCCCACCCGTGGCGGCCTTGACGTCCGACGTCTGTTGTGTGGGGCTAGGCGACCTCGACTGCGTTGTGGCCTCGATTAGCGGCGTTGGCCTTGACACCCGACGTCTGCTATGTGGAGCTTCGGGCCCGGGGCATCTACCTGAACTTGCCGTACTAACCACCTCCGCAGAACACACACGAAAAAGTGCGCACGCGCGCGCTCGGCCTAGTCGCGATGTGGACCGCCGAGTTCGCGGACGACTCGACGCTCGGCATCATGCAGGAGTGCTATGACTCGCTCAAGGCTAAGAGTGCGCACTCTTCTGCTGCGTTTATTTTTATTCCCTCCGTCTCTCCGTGGCGGGAGGAACGTCCTCTATGTTTCTCGCACATCTCCCAGATACTCCCTGCCATCCCCTTTCGCATTCCGCTCCATAATTGCCCATCTTTCCTTCTAACCCGTCTCCCATCTATTTCTCTTACTTTGCCCTCCGCACCTCCCTGGTCATCTTTCCCATCAATGCATCCTCATCCTTTCAAAAAAACCACATTTCTTATTCATTGCGTCATCCCGTCTTTACCCTCCCGCTTCTCTGAATTCCCCCCATCCCATTCTGTCCAGCTCCGCCCCGCCCCCTCGCGTATCTATTGTCCCTCCCTCCCTTGTCTTCTCCTCCACCTTTACGCTGCCCATCCCAGCCTCTCCACACTTCCTTTATCCCCCTTTCTCCAGCTTGACGCTAACCTCTCCACAGACTACAAATACACCGCTCCGGACACGCCGCCCCCACCGGCAGTCGACGACGCCGTGCGCCGCGCGGAGGAGGAAGAGCTGCAGCGGGTGCTCGAGATGAGCGTGCGCGACCGCGGGGGGCGCTTCCCCTCGTCGTACGACACCCCGTCGGCGTCGTCTTCTTCGAATAACCCCACGTCTTCATCTGCCATCACGAGCGTGGGCTCGTCGTCCGTGGCATATGCTGACATCAGTACCGCGGGCTCGTCGTCGAATGGCAACGGGTATGGCGGTGCGGGCGGGAGCGGGAGCGGGAGCGGCGGGGCGACGTACGCGGGGGCTACACGCCCGCCGCGGCGGCGCAGGCACGGACGCCGTCGCCCGCTATAACACTGCTTCGGCCGCTACCACAGGTGCGGGCAGTGCAGGAAGCGGAAGTGGAAATGCTGGAGGAGCAATGGGGATGCTGGAGGGCGCGATCGTGACGCGAGTGCGGGCGCTGCACCCGTTCACGCCGACGGAGGCGGGCGAGCTGGGGTTCGAGAAAGGGGATGTGATCAAGGTGCGTTTGGCCGGTTCTCTTTCGTCCATCTCCTTGCTTTACTTCCCGACTCGTCTCTCTTCTCCCACCCTGCGTTCCTACTCTGCATCTTTCGTCTATTTTCGCCATACACCTCCGCACGTCCGAACTAACGGTCTGACTGACGCCATCCCTAGGTCGTCGACCGCGGGTACCGCGACTGGTGGCGTGGGCAGCTGCGCGGGCGCACGGGGATCTTCCCCGTGAACTATGTGGTGCGTGTCTCGTTTTGCGTTTCTCTCGATTTGCGGACAACTCCATTTCCTCACGCGTGCCGTCGTCGGGTCTCTCTTCGCCGTCCTCCCCCCGGCACCCCTTTCTTCCTCTTCTTATTTTCCTGTCTTCTGACCATTCCTTTGTTCTCCTTTCTCCCTCCCCCCTTCTTTTTTCTTTTTTTCGCCCTCTCCCTCGTGCTCTTTGTTCCCGTCCCCTCTTTCTCCGCGCACACGCCGACTCCCGCCACTAGGAACCCCTCCCCGAACCGACGCCCGAGGAGCTCGCGGCAGAGGCCGCGCAGGAGGCGGCGGTGTTCGCGCAGGCGGTGAACGTCGAGCGACTGCTTAACATGCTGCGCGCGCTCGACCCGAGCAAGGGCGATAATCTGGCGGATGACGAGGAGATCCAGGTGCGGTTTTCTTTCACCCCCTCCTTGCACCGCTGACCTTCCCTCCTTGCAGGAGCTCTATCGCTCGAGTATGGCGCTGCGGCCCAAGATCGTCAAGCTCATCGACAAGTACAGTCAGAAGCGGGGTGTGTCTTCCCTCCCCCCTTCCTTATCTTGTGTGAATGTTGACACGTGCCTTTCTTTCCTCCCCCAGCGGACCTCGTCTCGATGAACGAGACTTTCGTGCGCGCGCGCACGATCTTCGACCGCATGATGGAGGAGAGCCTCGCACGGCACTCCGGCGGCGTGTACGACGCGCGCCAGTACGCGCCCACACAGGCCTATGGACCCGCGCCGGCGCAGTACGGCTCCGGCCCCACGCCATACTTCCCCACACCCACGCCCGGGCCCGGCGGGCAGTACGCGGACCCCGCGGCGGCGGCGGCTTACCAGTATGCGCAACAGCAGCAACAGCAGGCGCAGCAGGGGTACGGGGCGTATGGGCCGCAGGGCCCGACGCCGTATCCGGCCCAGCAGCAGCAGCAGCAGCAGCAGACGCCGCCGGTGGGGTCGCCTCAACCGCAGGTGCAGCAGCAGCAGCCCGTTCAGCAGCAGCAGTCAGTGCAGCAGCCCGTTCAGCAGCAACAGCCCGTTCAGCAACAGCCGATTCAGCAGCAACAGCCCGTCCAGCAGCAGCAACCAATCCAGCAGCAGCAACCAATCCAGCAGCAGCCCGTTCAGCAACAACCCATCCAGCAGCAGCCCGTTCAGCAGCAGCCCATTCAGCAACAGCAGCCCGAACCCCAGCCCCAAGCGCAAGCACAGGCCCAGCCGCAGCAGGCGCAAGCGGGCCCCCGTACGTCTACGACCCGAACACGACGTACGCGGACCCGAACGTGCAGGCGTGGGCGCAGTACTACGCCGCGGGCGGGAAGGACCTCGCGGGGAGCGTGTACTTTGTGCATGTGCCTGGCATCACGCCCGAGCCTGCCGCGCCGGTGTCTGCTGCGAGCGTGGCGAGGGCGGATACGCACGCGACGGTGAATACGAACGTCGCCGCGTCGCCGCAGGAAGACTCGACGTCATCTGTAGACTCGCCTGGGTACTTCCCCGACCCGTACGCGCAGCTGGCGCAGCCTGCGGTGCAGGAGTACACCCAGCAGCAGCCAGTGCAGCAGCAGCCGCAGCAGGAGTACCATCAGCACCAGCAGGACTATCACCAGCAGGCGCACCCCGTGCAACAGCAGGAGTACGCGGGTGAGCTCGCGCACGCGCTCGGACCCCAGCCGACGCAGCACAAGGGCTACTCGTTGCAGGACCCCGGCTCGCAGTCGGCCGTGGCCCCGCAGCAGCGGGGCTACGCGCTGCAGGACCCCGGCGCCACGGCACCGTCGAGTCCCGTCGCGGCGTACGGCAACGCACCCAATAGCCCCGTCGCGGCGTACCACGCGCCCGGCAGCCCCAGCGCAGCATACCATGCGTCCGGCAGCCCCACGCACGAGGCCGGCGCGAGCGCGAGCACGCCGTCGTGGGTGCTCCCAAAGAAGGGCGCGGGCCCGCGTGGGGGCGCGAGTCCCCAGTCGGGCGCGGCGGGGCTGAGCGAGCAGTTTGCGGGGCTGCATGTTGGGGGGGCGTAGGCGCGTATCAAATGTTGGTGTGTGTGTTAGGGGGAGGGTGCGGGGGGGATGAGAGGAATGAACGAACGAATGAAATGGACGGACGGCAGAAGGATGAATGAATGATGAGTGAAAGAATGAAAATAGTCTTCCTCTCGCATACCCTACGTACTTGACCTACTCTACCTACACGCCTCGAGCATGTATGCGATCTCACTTCTTACTACGTAGTTATTATATTTGTTTTACACGGAAGTGCGTCGAAACATGTCTGCAGAAGATCCTCATTGCACGGTGGGTTGGTGCTCGAGAGGTTGAGAGTCACTGCGCATATTACAGAGCAGAGCGCTCTCCAGTTGTGTGTGTTGAGCTACTTGATTGACCACATCCCCTACGTCTAGCTAGATCTACGTCTGCAGCGTCGCGAGTAGCCCCTTCCACACGAACTCGCGCGGGTTGCCGCTCGACTCGGCGTACTTCGTCATGAACATCTCGTCCAGGTTCTCTGTGCACCGTCAGCTTCACGACAACAAGAAACGCAGCGAATGCGACGCACCCGTGATCAGCGCACGGTCTTGCATCCACACTTCGAACAGCGCCAGCGCCTCCTCCGTGCTCAACCGGTCGGGCACGCGGATCGCGCGCATCAGTGGCGCACCGCCCTTCACCTTCAGTTTCGGCGTGGCCTTCGTGAGGCCCGCATCGTCATCGTCATCGTACTCGAGGTCCACGCCCGTGTAGGCGGGGGCCCCCACAACGTCGGTCTCGAATACGGGCGCGGGCCACGTGCGCCACGTGCGCCACGACTCCTGCGCGCGCCGCTCGCGCCGCAGCTCTGCCTCCTCCGCCTTGCGGCGCGCCTCGTCCGCCTCGGTGGGCTTGTTGCGTTTTGATGTGGGAGCCGGCGTGGCAGGCGGCGGCGGTGGCGGCGGCGCGCGGAGGTACGCGGCGAGCTGTGCGGAGCGGCGTGCGTACGGCGAGATCGGGACGGCGAGGCATCGGGCGGGAGGCGCAGCGCATCGCGGAGCTGCAGCGGGACGGGGAACTGCGTGTCCGAGCTCGTGAGTGCGCCGACGACCGCGCCACGCGGCTGTACGCGTCAGTCAGCATCTGTAGTCGACAACAGCGAGAGGGGAAAGGAACGCACGAACGCGCGCCGACCGGAGGCAAACTCGAGGAGGAGGCGCGGCATGGAGAGGTGGTGAGGACGTATGAGGCGAAAGTGTGGGTCGCGGTAGAGCGAGCGACCGAAAAGCGCCTGGAAGTCGTCGATCGCGAGCAGCACGGGGAAGCGCTCTTGCGCTGCGAGCGCACTCAGGAGCGCGTCGAGGGCCGCGGGAGCGGCGGAGGCATCCGCGACGCCGAGTGCGATGAGCTCGGTCAGCGGTGTGCCCGCGGGGACGGTGCGCCCGTCGACGAGTGCAGGGGCTGCGGTGCGCAGGAGCGCGAGCGGCGCGGCGTTGGTGGTCGCGAAGCGCTGGAGCGTCTGGCGTGCGAAGACGGGCTGGAGGTACGTCTGCGTCGCGAGCGAGTACGTGAAGGTCGTGGAGGAGTTGACGAGTTGCTTCGCGCGCGGGATGTAGAGGACGATCCAGCCAGTGGCCGTGGCGTACTCGGCGGCTTGCAAGAGGAGGAAACTCTTGCCGCAGCCCGGGCGCCCGTTGAGCACGAGGCTGGCGAATTTCGATTTGGACTCTTCGAGGGCGCGGATGAGGCTGAGGGTGGTCGCACGGATGAGGGAACAGGGTTTGGAGAGAACGCGGAACTGCGGAAGGGGGTTAGTGTCAGGAATTCTGAGTGGATATAGCGGAGGGACGCCACCACAACTGGGCTCGATAGCCGTCTGCCGCAGTTGATTAGTGACCGCCATAGTGATTAACATAATTTTTTGGTGACATCCAAAAATCTAGAGCCGCCCGCTATTTCAGGAGCAGACATGGACTAAGATGCGCATCTAATGCCCAAACAATTGGGACTCCCAGGACAGTCTCAATGCTCAAAATATGAAGACAGTAACCCACCTCCAACAGCATTCTCGTAGGAAGTCCATAAACTCGCAGTGGAGAGTTTTTTTGCGGTTCGAAGGCCGTCATGGTGCCAGCCTTAAGAGACTGGCGGTCAAAGGTGGGCAGCGATAGCACGGCGCGCTGGTCCGATTCAAACAGCTCGTGGGTCAGCGAGCCTGGCGCTAGCGGGCGAAACGTCTGTACCTAGTCAGAATCAGGCCTCCCAACTGCGGACCACGCACCCCGAGACTCTTTTCGCGCGGCTTGAAGATGGGGCGGCCCATGCTGTCCCGCTCAATGTCGCCCTTCTTCTTCGCGTTTGGGTCCTTGGGCTTTGCTGTGATCTTTTTGGTGCCGCCAAATCGTACGCCATGGGGGGCGCTGGCCGCGACTACTCGCCGCGTGTGCGACGGCCCAACGCGACCCAGTAGGAACATGAGAGTTTTGACGCGCCTATGTATATTTGTTTGCTTCCAGGGCTATCGGGGTTTGAAAACTCCTTTCATGCTTTTGCTTGAGAGTTGCATTATGAATGGGTTTTGGTACCATTCTACCGGGTATCAACGGGCGCAAACACACAAAAGAAATCGAAAAAGGAAAGAGGAAGAGGGGAAAGGAGGATTTCTGCGGAACCATTGGCCACTTCACTCAAACATTAGTGTCGTAGGAACTTGGAGATTGAAGGAAGTCAAAGTTCATTTCCCGCTGACTCACTGTTCCTTGTTCCGGAATTAGGAACAAGGTCTGATTTCTGTAATTGTCTCTCCGTCCGTCACTGTTGCAATTTTGTGGCTTAGTCATGATGTTCCCACACCAGTCCTTTCTCGCCATAAATATTGAATCCAGCCCGATTCAGCCCCGATGCAGTCAATTGACTTGAATTTGTATGAGGCACGGAGTGTATTTTTTTACCCCTTCAAGACCTTCACATTCATTTTTCGTGCCCTTGGGGATATTATCTCTACATGTAGAGTCGGAAAGTACTGTGGATTGAAGCTGCCGGTGCTTATCTTGATCAAGGACCATAACACGAGACCTTGGGAGGAACTAGGTCTGCCCAGAGGGCTATTTTTTCTTCTATTTGCGTAACAATGATTCTTGACTGGCGTGCGTCAATGGACCCACTGGCGCCTACATCTTGGAGATAATCAGGACATCTGTATTGCTGCCTTGGCGACCGTTTATTGTCCGCGAGCTTGCAAAGCATTTCTCAAAGTTCCCCGTTCAACAACATGCTGTGGCTTGATTGAAATCCTGTTGCTCTTGTCGAATCCTTGTTCTGTTTCTGATTTTCGTCTCGAAGTGAAAAGACATAAATACGCGTTTTCTCTCTACTCCCATATCAACCACTCACAAACAAGCTCCGGCATCTATCGCTCAAATCACTCCTCCATCGCATTATAATGTCCTCCCAAGTCTCTGACCTTACGGAATACGATTACTCCGGCACCGATGAATGCCCCCCTACACGACGTCCGAGCCCGGTTGTTGAAATGCAGAGTCCTGACTACCAGGACGATCAGTCCACTTTGGCTCCTTCGAGCCCCCGTGCTGAGGATGGGACTGCCATGTTCCCCGAGATCAGTCCCCCCTCTCTTGGCGTTCGAGCGACCGGAGGGACAGATTCTAAAAACACCCGAACCCCCAGATATTACGACATGCATCTTCATCACGATCTTATTCTCAAGAAGGTCGTATGCTTCCCAGATATGCTGTCCAAGCTGGCCGGGGTTGTAGACGATGCGATCCGCGCTCGCTCCATAATGGAGTTCCCGGACACTCTCTTCCCCAATTTCCGAACGCTCGACGGTTGGGCAGACGGAAGTGGGGTCATCGATGAAGATAGTATCGTCGAGTTCTACAAAACAACTACTTCTAGATGGTCCTGCATTCCTGCCTCTGCCCTCGCCTTGGAGGATCCGAGATGGCGGGGTCTCCTGGAGCTTTCCCACTCAGGTGGTACATCACGGGGGAAAGGTGCAGTGGCCGACGCCTTTCTCAGGATAGACGAGAAACTCGTGAGGGAGGCGAAGAGGAGATCGAGCGAAGAAATGAGAGCGAATATAGAGCTCCTCATGGATGACACGCTGTCCAACCGAAATTTCGTCGTCTTCGAATTCAAGAATTGGCTGGCAGGGAGCCTGTGTGTCATGACGGAAATAGCCCGTCTCGCCTCTGTGGACCGTAAGTTTCCATGGGTGCAATGCAATTCCACGGACGAATGCACCAACCGTGCTCAACATTTCGAGAAGTCGGGACAGCGGAAAGTGACTGGGAATCGCATGGGCTTCGACGCAAAGGGACAACTGTGCAACGTCCCCACCGTTTCGGCCGCTCGGGAAAGACAGAGCTCTCCCGTGCCTTCTTCCCGGGAGTCGTCATTTTACTCACAGACAACAACAACAACAGAGTGCAGTCTCAATGATCCATCGATACTCGACGAGGCGGACACAAAAGCGAGACATATTGTGCAACAGGTACAATTTGATTGGTTGATTGCTTACACCTTTATCCTGGGCTGAATGTGCTCTCCTAAGGTTTGGGCACAAGCCGTCAAAAATGACGCGACATTCGTTGTAATTCATTCTGGGAATTATGAATTTATTGGAATTCGACATCGGGGAACGCAAACACTCTATCTCTCCGAAATGATCTGTGTCCCAGAGTGCACTCCCACATACTACAAAGTGCATACGGGACTGTACACCGCCTCATTACTCGATGCCATCGACCGCGCAAAGCAGATGAAAGCCGCAAAAAACGGAGACATCCCGGTGCCGCTGTCTTGGCAAACATATTATCAACACAATTCTGTGACGGTAAAGGGTGGAAACTCCCCCCGGCCTCGTCGTCCGGCGAAACCAGCTAAGAAGGACGTAACAAAGGAGAAAGCAGAGGTACGGTTATGTTTTTATGTGGTCCTGGACGAATCTGACGTTCAAGGATTGTCGTAGCACGTATCGAGCGTCTTTGAAGAGCGAGATGCCATCGAAATCAGGTCTCCGAAATATCCTGTCCTCGAAGACAACGAAGGGACGCGATTTGTGCGCAGTGACTTGACGAAGCCCCCGGCAGACGATCCTGCTCATCCTACTCTGCTTCTTAACATCAGTGGCATATACACTGCGCGCTCTTTTTGGGGGGCACTTGAAGCCACTGGGGTTTCTGGATTCAGGATCGACGGTAGAGTTGCCATCAAGTTAGCCTCCACGCCGGAGCAGGAGGCGAAACTGAGGGTAGAGGAGGAGTTTTACCGCTATTTATCCAAGAAGGTAGACGGAGTTCCGCAGTCGCTTGGGATGTTTGAGTCTGGGACGGGGACCGAGCGTGTCCTGGCTCTTATCACTCCGATGGCAGGAGTGTCGCTCAGCAATCGTAAAATCTGCCGCAATACCGTCACGAACCACACGAGGTATGGATCAAGTTCATTACACCATAACACTGTCTAAATATCGTCTAGAAAGTTGTTTGTAGACATATTGCAAGAAATCCATCGAGCAGGAATTTTGCATGGCGACATATCGCCTGCTCATCTCGTCGTAGATGACGCCCGGAATGCCACGATAGTTGGTTTTGGGAATGCAGAGCGAATGGAGGCACGCGAAACAGATATACATGGCGGAGATCGCAAGAAGTCACGAGAGCTGAATATGCTTCATTCGATACTACAGGTCGAGGATCGGAAAGGAAAGGGGAAAACGAAATGAGTGGGCGATATGCATGCGATGCTTGCGAAATTACATGTAGATTTCCAGTCATACATCACCGTTTTCTGGAGGGGTTTTCAATCCTTCACGATCGATGAAATGCCCTTCCAGCAGATTCTTAAGTCGCGCGGATTCTCGTTTGCATCCGCGTTTAGTGGGATTTAGAACAGCCTTGTCGAAGTCAATGATGGTAGCTTCACCAGCGTCATTGAGAAGCAGATTCTGAGGTCGCAAGTCAAGGTGTCTCACACCGGCGCGGTGAATATTGTCCATTATAGCCAGGAAAGCTGCTCTGTCATCCATTGTCAGAAAAAGCCTGGCTTCCTGGAACAGTATAACAACGTACTTTTCTTCAGGCGAAACCTTGACGTTGTGATCATCTTCCAGTCTACGCGAATACCAGAGGTTGACTCCGCAATGGGTCATCACGAGAGCGGTGACGGAGCTTTCCACGTCCTCGAAAAGTCCCAGAACGACAGGAATACCCTTTACGTCGGCGGCCGCTAGATGGTAATAGATAGAGTATTCATGCTGGAGAGCGGCCTGTTGTTCAGAAGAGAAAGCCAGTTTAACAACGACGTCTTGGGTAAGCAGCTCCCCTTCCTCTGTCATGACTTCGATCGTCGCGCCATGCACAATACCTACTGCGCCTTCTCCAGCTTCAGAGGTAAGAACCAAGGTGAAGTACTCCGCAGGAAGATAGGTCTGCTTGAGCCGAGGCACCGTCTCAGGACCAGTGTAGGTGCCCAGCAACGAGGGTCTAGAGCGAGAGAACGCGGCAGGAACGGTCGATTCATAGATCCCGTGAGAGATTCGGACTAGTGCAAGATGTCGGGATGCAGTCTCCGCAAATACGCGCTAAGATAGCGACATCAGCATCGGCGTTATGCAGCGAAGAGATTAAATTACATCTGGGCCTTCATCACCCGCAGGTGGACTTGGTCTGCGCCGTTTACTCGGCGTATCCGGTTCTGCAATCTCGGCACCCCGTTTTTGAGCGTGAGTGTTCGCCGGAGTCGCCTTATCTGTTGGAGACTCTTCCATATCCTGCAGTTGGGTCCAGCGATCCACAGCGTCCCGGAAAGCTGACATATAGAGCCCGATATGTAGTTTGCCGTATGCGGGGTCCTTACACTCCGTAACGTCAATGAGATCGGAAAGGTATAGTGTCTGGGTCGCACGATGCCGGACCCCGATGCGCTCATAATTGCCATTGCTGAATACAATGAGTGTCGTGTCATCACGAACAGATTGATTCCACCCCTTTTGATTCCGTCAAGACCTGCAAAGATATTCAAACTGGGAAGACGTACATGCTGTATAAAGTCGTCTGTTAAGAAATGATGCGCCTTTCCGGAACAAGGTCTCCTCTTTTTGGACGACAGGATCCCGTTTACCGCCCCAGTAGGGAGCAACCGCTGGCGCCTGAGTGGTCGCTCTTTAGGCTCCGAGCTCGCTTCAACAGGAGCGTGGACGCCCTTCAAACGCTCGCTGCGACGGGGAGGGATAGTCCATGGGTTCTCTGAGCCGACAGGATTGGGAGCGGAAGATGCATTAGCGGGAGGTATGTTCCACGGGGTGTTGGTGGCATCTAGAGGGCGAGTACGAGACGACGGTTTGCTGGGAAAACCCACGGGACCACATAGACGAGGAGTGAAGGATGAAGATGACGCCACCCGACCCATGTCGCGTAGCAGAGTCTCCGCATCGGGAGATGGGCAATAGAACTGCCACGTCCCGAGTGATGGAAATTGATGGACCAAGCCTGTCAACGTCCGCTGCGTGTCGGCATCGTAGGCCTGAAACTGCTCTTTAAAAACCGTGATTTTTTCTCCCACATGCCGCACATCCAGAGAAAAACCTTCCCTCAAGAACGGCGAAAAATTCCCCATCTTCGTGCCATATTTGAGCCGGTAGTTGCCATCGTTAAATATGAAAAACGAGAGCCAGGCGAAGGGATCAACGAGAAACGCGGATGCAACGGGGTGGCAGAAGGCTGCTGTCGATTCCTCATAGAACTTCGCAACTTCCGTTGCTGTAGAAAATGGGTTAACGCTGCATATGTAGGCACGCCTCGTGGGATGAACGATGTCATCCCCTTTAGTCGTACGGGGGTACTCGAAGCTTTCATCTGCTTTGAGTTGGATAACGTCATCGATGACAGATGAGAGTGAATGGACGAGGGAAGGGACTGCCACTACACGTTCAAGGCGTAACCGATCATCCACATGCTTATCATAGAAAGAAAGCGAAGTTGGTGGGTCAGAAGAGTAGGAAGGATCCTCTTCGAGGCGAGGCGGCCGGAAGCTGAGCGTAGTGTGGAGGTGGTTTTGGTCGCCCATTGAGTCGAAGCAGATCGCAGAGTTTGAAAGGTAGCACAAGTTGGGACAAACAAATATTGAAATCAACGGCATTTTGGGGGTGTCGGATCACGTGACGCGTCTCATGACTAATACAGATGACACCATGCTCGCGTTGAACACTTGAAGCAACAGGACCTGTGATTATCCCTTTGGATGTCAAGGCCGGTGCCGGCCAAAAATTTGAGATTTTGGGTCGGAAACCTAGGTTCTGGTCGGCCAAAAATTGGCTCCCGGCGCCCAAAATCCTAGGTCCGGTTCGGCCAAAAAGATGGTGATTCAGGCCGGTCTGGTCAGAATTTTGAGGGCGAAGACACGTTTAATTGGGCTCTTTGGTGCAAAAAGCACCCCAGTTACTCGCCACTGCTACAAAAACAGGGCTGGGGAGAAAAAATCGTCATTTTGGGGCCGTGGGAACCTAAAATTACCCTTTTTGGCAGCCTCGGCTTGGTCCGTGTCGGCTTCGACGAAACCTGTCGGCCAAAAATTGGTGGGTTCGAGATTTTCGGGACCTGGCCTTCAAAGGGATAATCACAGGTCCTGAAGCAACCCTTAGGCCTTAGATTGACCTGAGGTACGTTGACAAATGGTGTGATGTAAGCGGTGCCGAAAGCGGCCGAAACACTGATGGACACATATGCACCCATACCTCTCGCATCTCTCATCGCCTCGCCGTAAATCTGGTACCACCAGGAAGCCCTTGACGGTCCCGTTCGATTGGAATCCTTGGAAAAACTTCCATACCTCACTATTGCCGAGTTTTCACAGTACTACAAAGCTGTACTCCGCTCACTTACTTGGCCCACAAACCATGGCTTAGGTCTGGCTTCATCTGGCTTAGGCTTCAGATATCCCAAGCCAAAGCCAAATCCAGGGATCCTGGCCTGGCTTGGCTTGGCCCTGGCTTGAGCCATGGCTTGCACCAAATAATTCACAACTCTGTTTTTGGTATTCTATACCTCCTATATGTTATTTGTGAGTTGTCCTTTCTCAGTTGAGTATTTGCACATACTCAACAGTGTGAATTTCAGAGCCACAATGGCACACTTTGAGCTTTTCACGAAAAAGTAAGTATTGATTGGTGTCTCAACAATGTATCATCGGAATAACCTGAATGGATTATTCATGAATCAGTGAGTGGAATATCAGATACACAAATAATCAGTCAAAAGAAATATTTTCTGCAGAAAATAATGCTCTGAACACAACTTAGACCTCCTGTATTCAAGCCCTGGCTTGATGGCCTAGCTGGGCTTGGGAAATCTGAAGCCAGAAACCTGAGCCAGCACATCACTACCTCACACCCTACGGCTGCTGGCAGGTTCTTTGAACTTTCCCAAGGTAAGGCTGCCGATCTGCTTAGCCTGCATGCCCCAGTGTTGAAATTCGTCCTTAGCAGGTCCTGGGGCATGCAAAATTCCAAGCAGCGCGCCTGCAATAGCATGTCCCATGAACTTCTGAGTTTTTTGCGCACCATGGGCCATGCAGATCCCTCATATCTAACGGTAAGCAAATTAGATTAATCCTCGCTTCATGATGGTCCTATGTATGTACAGTGTGGCATCTGAACGCCGTGGACAAGGCACCATACGTTACACAGTAAGGGGTTGTGAACACCTCAGCTGCTTTACAGAACCTCGCACACACCATTTCCAGCTCTCAATAGCGCCACACAAAACGTAACATGCTCCTGCTTGGTCCTGAGAGCCCAACATAATATTGGTAAGCCTGTTGTCCTTAATTGCTCACTTCGCTCGCAATTATCCACTTAAGGCCAGAAAATGACACTAAACAACTACAAATTCTATGCGACTCCGAGAGTTTTGGATAAGAAAGATGAGGCTCAAACTTGCTCAAAACTCAACATATGGACAAGAATCTTGAGAATATGAATCTCAAAGTACATCAATACTTCAGCCCCCAAATGGTACCATTATCTTGAGGTTTTGTTGAGTGCCACCATTGTCGATGATTTCCGCCTTCGCATCTTGATCATGTGCCTGAATTTAAATCCTGTGTAATTTCTTTGTTATAAAATGCAGACTCTGTCTTTGAAGCGAGCACTCTGCACGAGCACAGATCCATATTCATTGCCTTCTGAACCATGCCTTGGCTACCTGTTTTTGCCTGTGATGCACTCTGAAGCCACCAACGTCTGATGCATGGTGGCCGGCCCACGGGAGTCTTAATAGTCTGTCGTAAATGCAGACGCGTACTGGTTGCATCACAGACACTTTGATGTGTAGTGTGTGACACGGGTGGAACCGGGGGTGACACTGCCCCGGACCACACCTGCACCCGGCAATACCGTACCTGAACGCAAACAGGTATGGGTTTGGCGGGTTGGACCCGTGGTATCCGGAAAAACCCTAGGGTTGGTAACTGCAGTTCCATACTGCAGTATTAGAAAGAAAAATCATTGGTTTGGAACCTCAGGGTCTTTCAAGTCAGTGACCCAGTAACTGTCACAACTCATACATTGTGATAAACACAATGTAAGTACTATAAATGTGATACCACAGAACAACTTAGCACCACGTCAGGTTTAAAACCTCTGCTGGAGCACACATGATGCATTTATTTAAATCAACGACTTGCAATTGCTAAAGAAAATTTACTTTGGACCGCCCCTCAGCCTGGCAGAATTTAACATGTCTGCCCCCAGGCAAATGCTGCAAGTGGCACAACTATTTCCCATATATGTAGATGGTGTGCCACGTCACCTCGCAATTCGGTGTGTGAGCTGCATGGCTCCCTGTTTCTGTTGAGTCAAGTGTGCCTCTGGCATCGGCGATGCCACTACAATGCCCAGCTGCACACGCGGTGCAGGGTGCGAATTTGCGCTCACGGAACGTGTGTGGCTTTGACTGCTTGAGAGCATCAGCATGCATAGTGACACAACATCCAGGCGTGGGTGACGTTGGCTGCGTCCCTGTTTCACATTCGATGGGCCGTGTGACGTTGCACCTGCCGTGCCTTTTGTGCCAATGTCGAGCCACACGAGCCCCGGTGTGCTCTCCACGAGGCGTCAGATGTCCTCCATCTCGCTCCAGCCCAAGAGCTCTATGAAGCGCTGGCCCGTGGATGTGGTGGGGCCTGCGAGACGTATGCCCTTGAGCATCTCAAGCAGGTGTGGTGCATCCAACAGGCACACAAGCATAGTGGTCGCAAGGTCGTGGCTGCAGTGCAGCTCGTGCAGGTGGGGGAGTGTGTTGGGCAGGAGCTCAAACCATGCAGATGCACTGAGGTCGAGGCGCAGGTGCGTGATGTTCATGTGTGTGGTGAGGAAGGCCGATGGTGCATCAGCGATGGTGCAGCAGAGGTTGGTCAGCAAATTGCAGCCAGCCATCGCACGTATCCATCCGCACACGGGCAGCTACGGTGCTGCGGCTTAGTGCCCACAAGTGGGAGGTGGCCACGGGCGTGCCAAGGTCGTCTGTGGAGACAGACAACGTGTTGCCTGAGATGGATTTGGGGATGCTGCTGCGGTTGAAGAATCATATGCTAGGGCACACATGTTAGCTTCTGGTGCATGTTGTGAGCGAGGGACTCACAAAATGCCGCTCTCTGTGAACTCGGTGATGAACACACTGCCCTGTGCAGCCATGAACACCACACCATAGGTCCATCATGCCACAGCCCGTGTTGCTGTTGTTGAGGTACGAGCAGTCTGTTGAGTTGATGATTGTGGAGGTCTGTAGCAAGAAGCACCCAGGGTTGTATGCAGTGTCATTTGGTTGTGCAGCTCCATGTTGGTGCAAGAGATGGCGATGAGTCGATGACGTGGTGGTTGGTGACATATGTGACATGTGACCATGACAGTTACCGTGAGTAAAACCGCCTCAGGTGACAGTACTCGTACCTGCCAGACTGGGAACCGTACCTGCACCCACGTGGCCTGTACCTGTAACACTGTGGGTATACCCGTACCTGTGTCACACACTACATGAGAAGCTGCATGTATTCAAGGATGTCAATTGGTATGCACAAACACAGAGCCTGCTATGTACTACACTAGCACTATGTAGTATTGAGTTATCACATAGTGCTATGTAGTATTTGACTACTATGTAGTGCCATGTATTTGACTGCTACATAGTACTACAGAAGCACTACATAGTTCAGGATTTCTACAGCCACTGAGTATATACTAGATTAGTGGGAGTGGGACTGGTGCAAATTAAGTGAGTCCCACTAATGATGGCACAGCCACCTGCTGCCATCACTAGATCAATTTCAGAAGCCATTGGCAAGTACTCAGCTTTTTGGGACACAAAGTATTTATTGCATGATACAGGAGGGCAGATGATAATGGCTTGGTAGGTCAGATACCAAATTTTGCCTGTCCCAAGGTTTTGTCTGGACTTTTGGCCATGGTGGGTCTAAATTTTTTGTCTGGACTCTGCTTCTGGCCAGGGGTCTGCAAAAATTTTGTCCGGACTTTGCTTCTGAACCATTTTTTACTCTAAAAACTTCCCAGGGCTAAAAAAAATCGCAAAAAAGCCGAATAAATTATTCTAGTGTGTCATTGCCCTCCTCCAGCTCTACAATAGTGATATTTGATTGACCTCTTTGCCGGACCGTATTGAGGCTCATGACCACCTTTGCCAGGACTTCTCACTTGGCAAAAGCTCCTCAAAGATCTTCTGCCCACATACACCAACTTCGACATGGTCCCTATAACCTTTCACAGGATCATCTTCGGTGGGTATGAGGGAGAGAAAGGAGTTTGCAGGCAGGTGTGCAAATCACAATGTACCTAAAGCTGTGTCACTATGGTGCGTGACATTGAACTGTCAGCGGTATGAATGCTGATACACCTGGACCACAATGTAGGAAAGGGCGCCGATGGAATCACATGTGGAAACCCAAGAGTGATCAGTGTCGAGATCAATATACTGAGTGGATTATAGCATACCTCGTGCTAGTACAAGCTCGGATCCGGTCATAACAAACCCATAACACCCCACCTCCAATTGGCATTCACTCCCGACACCTGCTTCTGCAACGGTGGAAAGACATCTGACCTTTCCGAAGATGGCTCGGCACCATTTAATGGTGTCCTTGGCACGACCACCTGCAGTAACTTCGGCATTTCCTGCATTTCCGGTCTTGACAGCTGGTGTCGCGGTGCTACTCTTGGTGTCAGTTTTCCACTGTACGGTCCGATTGAGGCCAGCACTGGAGCCATGCTCCTGGTCCCTCTGATTGCCTGCATCTGCTGTGCCAGCCTTTGCCAGTCAGAAAGTGGTTTTTCAATGCCCGTTTTGGGAGTCTTGTAAGTAGCTGACCCATTTTTGCTTCTTGTGTTTGGTGCTCCCACCGAAGCGCAACGAATGGGGACAAGTTGTCGGCAGAGACATCTATGAGTGGTTTGGATGAGGAAGGTAAAAGTTCTGGCACAACAGCATTAGCGTCCGAATGCAATTTTGGCCTCGATTCTGCAATTCCCTGCAGAAGTGCAATGAACACCGCTGGCTGTGTCACCATGGCATGTGCAATATCCTTCTGAATCTCTGTGAAACATTCTGGATCGCTCTCAGGAAGATCCTCACTGAAAAATGTTTGTCAGTATGATACTTTTGACTCAGAATGACAACCCAGGGGAACATACATCTTAGCAAGCTCATCCATGGAAAGGGCTACAGATACCATCACACAAGCATCAAGTTCTTCATCCCCACACCAGGAAATATTAACCACATTCTTCAGACCATCAATCATGGACTGGAGTTCTTCCGCCGCCGTCTGTTCAGTAATCTCAGATGGACCACTTTCCATGCCATCTTCATCTAGATATAAGGACCCAAAGTCGGGATCAGGAAATGGTTGAGAGACAATTCCAGGGGTTGGAGCGCTTTGAATTGTGAAGTCCTCAGAGATGTTGCGGAAACCAGAGAAGCAGTGTTCATTCAGTTCACTCGCATGTAGCCAAGGAAGAAGAGGGCAAGGATGACCACCAAGATGATCTCAGTGGATGACAATCAAGCCAAGAAGACCATTGATGAGGATCTCAGCAATACTGAAGGCCTCTTCTGAAATGAAGTGGCGAGCCTCGGAGTAGCCAGCCTTCTTCAAGTACATACACCAAGTTTGAAGAAAAAGATGAGCGCGGATCACAATTTTGGCACATTCGTGATGACTGAGGGTGCAACTTTGGTAGGTGTCAATAAGGTCTCTGAAGACGAGCAAATAGACAACCAAGCCAAGATTATTGATTGGGTCTTCAGATGCCTGCTTAAGAGTATCTGCAGAGAACAACTGTGCAGCTGCCGGATCGTCCATTTGACTGTGTGCCTTCAGGTCGCGTGGGTACATCGGAGAGTTGGGCTTCATCGCTAGTGTGAAAACCTGTGCAAGGATCACAATGAAATTCCCTAGAATGAGCACACAGGCACCTGAAAATGTATTATTTTGGAATGTGTTCCGGCCATGCTTTGCGTCATTCCACTCGACCCAGATGTTACCGTTCAACTCCCAGATAACGACGATGATATTGGGGTACTGTTCCACAGACACTCCATCTCTGCCACTTGACATGATCTGGAACCCCCGGGATATGAGCCCGTTCATCAGAAGCAGTTGTCACTCAGCAAGCTGGGATCCATTAACCTTGGAGCCAATGGGCATAATGGCAAGGAGCAATGGCGGGACACCAGGGAGTGGGATCTGCAAGGTCCAGAGTCAAAGCTGTGTGAGAACAAGTCAGATTTGATAAATCACAGTGGAATGTGTTCCTGACCTTTGTCACCATCTCGGCACTGCTCTCCAGCTCGTCCAGCCTCTTGTGAAGAGTCTCAGCATCGGGAACTTCTATTGGGTCACTGGTTGTTCTTATGATGAACCATTTTTGTTTTACCCCATCGTAAAGAGGGCCGAGGGCCGAAAACAGTTTGGTATCATCAACAGCGATAGAAAGCAGTGCCCCTAGTGGATACTTGTAGTCTTCACAGTACTTTTGGGCATAATCAAATGTTGCATCTTGTATTCCTACCGGAAACCTAGGGGGTTTTGAAATTACGTGCCTAGAATTAATATTGTCAATATCCGGAGCTGCAAATAAAATAAGGGTATTGCTGACTTTATTGAATGCTCTGTATGCAGATTGAAATGTTTTCTAAGCTCTCGGTATGTGCATCAACTGATTGTGTGAATCAGGCCAAAGACAGCATCCACATCTTCGCTGTGCTTGAAATTCTGGTTCACAAGGCCTTTAATCTCGTGTGTCTTACCTAGGACCTTTGCTTCAACGATTCCATTGAAGACAGTATCATCCTTGAACTCCCTGTTGCCAACATACTGGAAGTAACAATGTTCCAACGACCAAGTATTGTCCTGAGTCAAATATCAGCTAAATGATCAATGCCGAGATGAATGCACTCGCCTCTGATACCAGCGCTTCTAGGCCTTTGAACCTTGCATAAAGCATGCCGGCAGGCGGATTCTGATTCAGACGAGGGACAAAACACAATTTTTTCGGATCTGCAGCGGGTTTGTTGATTGCATTGTGATAAGATCGGGAAGTATGAACCAGCAAGCATGACTGGCAGGGGACTGGGAGCTCGGTGGAGTCTGCATTGACTTTGACAGTCTTCAGACAGTTGGTGGCAAATGATGCCATGATACCAGCGCTAGTATCATTTCTCCATGTACGGTCATGCAGTTGCACAGTAACAATATGCTCTTTTTGGTTGTTGTTGAGGTCGTTTGGTTTGGGGCGCACTGAAACTAGAAGATTAAACTGATCAAGTGTCCGGATTTTTGGATCTTTGATTGCTGTGGGAGGTTTGCAAGCAGTATTTGAATGCTCATAGAATCAGCTGGTGTTGTAGGAGTCTTTCATCTTTACCCACTGCTTGCAGATGGAGCATTATACGGAGGTTTGCAAGCAGTATTTGAATGCTCATAGAATCAGCTGGTGTTGTAGGAGTCTTTCATCTTTACCCACTGCTTGCAGATGGAGCATTATACCCTTGACACCGTTGGCTCAAAGGTGGCATTGGAATCATACTGACGGCACTTATTCTTGAAGTTTTCAAGCTTCACAGCTGAAGCCTTGAAGGTGCCATTCTTCACAGCAGCTCTTTGCATCCAAGCTGCATGAGCTGACTTACTCACCCCAACTATGAGGCCAGATCCATCATGGCTACTCACCTCAGAGTTACCATCTGTCTTCTTTGCCTTCGAAGCAGAGGGTTTGGCAGTCCGATACAAATTAAAAGAGTTTGCATTGTTGCAATCGCTTGTCAAGAATGGATGAGTGGCCTGGCCCGAAACATCTGTTGTCTTGGTAAGCTTCTTCACTGGCTCCTCGACATCGTCCATCTCATCTGTGACTCTTTTTACAGGACGGTTGACCTGCGGAAAGCTAGCAGGAACAAGAGGTGGCCTGGTAGTCAGCTTGTCATCCATGGCCCGCACTTCTATTCCGCTACTAGAACTGGCCATGACTGCCTAGTTCACATCGAAATCGACAGCGAAAATATTCTCACCTAGGTCGCTAGGATCAACAAGAGGAGTCTTGGGCATGGCACTGCACTGTAATTCATAACACTTGTCAGTATTATACTAAACAGCAGTTTATAAAGCTTGATTCACCTTAGCAGATAGCGCATACTTCAAGATGTCGCAAAATGCCTTCATACACATAGCCTTCATGTTTTCGGGTGTCCAAAGTGGGTCACCAAGTGCCCTAAGACCAACTGTATTCACCGCAATGATAGGACAGTTATGGCCATCAGTTTGGACAGCGCAAGGTAAGTCATCTGTGACAGTGAACTCTGTGTTTTCCTGGTACTCGTCTATCCAGAGTTTTAGACCTGTGAAGAAATCCTCCAGCCGTGTCCACCCCAACAAGTCGCTGTATTGAATTCGATGATCTGGAAGTTGATCGAGCATGCTGTCCAATGTTTAATTGGCTGATAAAGTACTATATGTAGGTGCGAGTGATCAGGACTCTGGAACCACTCTCCATATTTTTTTAGATATCTCTGGGCTCCGGGACTCAAGGTGATTGGGCCGACTGCCTTTCCATCGACAATTGGAAGAAGCATGCAAATAAATCGGGCAAATGTGGTATTGACAATCAGTGTGTCATCTCCGGATCCTGTCAAATGCAACGACAGCGAGGCCAGCATCACATTGATAATGCTGCCTTCAAGATAATCTTCAGAAAAGAACTTTGCCAGATCCAGGGTTGTTAGACTGCCAAAACCATGCAAGCTGCCATGCCACGCAGCAACACTCCATAGACCATAAACAAGATGTTTCATGGTCGTCTCCTCCTCTTTCTTACCCCTCTTCTTCAACCAGACATCTGCATGAAGCCACACATTCTTGGCTTCGCACACATCAATCATCTCTCCCCAGTACGTCAGGGCCCAGAAAGGGCATTGTATTTCAGGATGAAGCCAGGTATGCAAGGACTTTTTGCCGTCGAACCATGCCTAACCAAACCTGTCTATGATTTTTCGCAGCAAGCTACAATTGGGCAGAGCGAGGGATGCCAGAATCTCTTCTATGTTTGCTGTAGGTTCTGAGGCTGAATAGGATTTTGTGTCATCGTCCACAGCTGTGTCGTCATCGGCAAGCGGTGGCATGTCAAAATTCAGGAGTTGGGAGATCGTCATGGTTTTGGATGGGAGATGGTGCTGAATTGAGGTCAGGAGCCTGACAATGCTGCATGGAGCTACCTCAACAATTTGTGGCACATCCTTGTATTTCTTGCCACACAAGATCCAATCAGATGGTTCCCATTCTGTCACAAGGTCCTGTTCTTCTTTGTCGTCGTTCCATATAATGTCCATAGGTAGATTGTGGATGCAAAGTGATACATGTGTTCGGAGTTCAGTTGTTGGTAGAAGTTTGTGGATTGCAAGCAGTCAGTGAATTAGGTTCACAAATGATGCTTATTGATTACTATTCTATTCTGCATTGTCTACAAAACCCAGTTTGGCAGTGGCATCTTCACGTCAACAAGTTAGGCAAGTTCAGTTGAGTGGTACTCAGATATGTGAAGAAATTGATGATCAGGCCAAACTTTTGTCCGGACCCTGATCCAAGCTGGGTCACCCAGATTTCTTTGTCTGGACTGTGGATCTGAGGTCTGTTCATCACCCCTCAATTTGTCCGGACTCCCACCTAACTTCAGTTGACCAAATTTCAAATTTTGTCCAGACTCCGTATTCGACCTACCAAGCCATTACTGTATCATTTCGACCGAGTGTTCAGGTGATGTGTGATGTGGCCCTCTGAACTGAACACTTTTGGCATTGGTGATGGTGACGATGGGAGAATGAACACCAAATTTTTTGAAGCCTTAAATAGGCTAAAAAAGTGATTCTACAACATGCCAATTTTGCAAAAAATCTACCAAAAAAATACACTAGTGCTCCTCCCAAAGGGAGCCCTGATAGCGTGTCGTCCCCATCTTCTTATGTTGACCACGACCAAGAGCTACAGGGGCTGCATCTTTGGCCTCAGCATCAGAGTTCTTCGCATCTCCTGCACAAGCAAGTCCACTGTCCTTGCTAACAGAAAAATTGGCTGGTGTAGCCAAAGAGCTGCTAGGGGAAAGAAGGCCAGAAAGGACATCAAGAGGGATGTCGCAGTCATCGTACACGTTGAGGAAGGCTTCTTCAGCTTCGGACGCCGGAGCTGCCGCCATGGTGTAAAATTGACATGTGGCGTACATGTATACATCCTTTGGTCTCAAGTGGTCACGGAAACTGTAATTCTGGATATGGACCCCCCTCATGCACATGACGATCGCTCTGGGGTCCTCTTTTGCCAAGGTCCTCACAGAGTCAATTCTAAGGGCTCTAGAGCCCTCTAACTGGATTTATGACCTCTAAAATGCATGTATGCCAATATTTAATGAATTTGAGAGCCATGTGCAAAAACATGGAATTGGCTGTGTGATGTCAACAAGGATAAACAATATGCCTGTCAAGGTCATTTCTATGTTCACTGGCCTATTGAGACCAGAAGCCCTTGCATAAAATTTTGATAAGTCAATTGTCCAGTATTGCCTATATATTGGCCTTATCTCCAATATTATACTCAGGCCCTACAGTGTATTAGATGCCCAACACTGGTGCAACCACAAATTTACTGATGAACCAAGTCCCAGAGTATTCTGTTTTTTGTACAGAATGTGGTTCGAGTGCCAGAACTTATACAGTACATTTCCAATGTCTAATAGTATGCTTTCATGCTCTTTGCGAACAGCTAATAAAACCTAGCAAAGATGCTTTCCACATTCAGGAGTTGGATCACGGACCAGGTGGTGGTGGTGGTCTCTGGTTCCAGGGTCCTGATGGGAGGTTTTGGGTAGTTGATTTCAGAAGTTTTGTTTTAGCCACCCCTTGTTTGGTCTACACAAAAAATAATGGAGCGAGCCTTGCAATTGCACACTCATTTGGGTTGAGTTTTGATAGCCATTGGGATATATTCCATCGGCTGCTCAGTGAACTTGACAGTGAAGCAGACAAGTGACTGTAAATGAGACAAAAAAACTCTAGTGTTCCAGGATAGCCAAGTGAAATTTTCACAGTAATCATCATGTTCTCCCACTCCTTATAGCCCCTCGGAAGACCGCTTGGTCAAATGAACACTTGCAAAAATGAACACTTGCCAGGTATATTACACCCCAAGGCGCAATCTGAACACCCATTCAAATGAACACCTTAGGTGACACGTGACACCCTATGAACACTCGGTCGAAATGATACAGCATCATCGGCCCTATGCACCCCCTGCAAAATGCAGATCACGTGTGTGACCAAACAAATAAACAATGCCGTACACCTGCCTCCAACACATCTAAATCTTGCTTCTGGCATCAAACTATGGATGTTCTTGTCACCACTCAGTTTTTTGAAACAAAAAATATGGGACTACATTTGTTGGTGGCTAATAGTTTTCTAATCAAGGCACATTGTGTTCTCTGAGCTGGAAAATGTTTCCCAAGACAGTGTGGGACAACTTGAAGCTTTGTGTGTTCGAATCACCAGACCACGATGGTTACCTACAAGAGGAGGAAGTTCTGAGGAACCATCCCTGTTGTTCTCCTTCCCCGCTTCTCGATCTTGCTGCTTCTCCTGTCGCATCTCCGCTGGCTTCCGTGTACATTCTTGACAAGTCTTCAAGTATGCTAGATTTGTCTTCTTTGGAAAGGAGGATTGTGCACCTGTGTAAGTGCAACACGTGCAGCGAACAGTACAATCTAGGAATGATTATACATTCAAGTGGGTTTGCGATCCAGTTCGACAGAATCATTACCGCTCATGATAAGTATGCATGCAGTGCATTTATTCACTGAGTCTCTGAGAATTGATAAATTATGATGTGTAACAGCATGCACATGGTGTCTGGAGTGTCTCAAAGGGTATTAGGAGTGTATATGAGGTTGTTACATGGTATAACCACAACGAGACACACTGAGTGACACGACTTAGACGCGTTGGAGGCAGGTGTATGGCATTGTTTATTTGTTTGGTCACACAAGTGATCTGCATATCTTATTGAAATTTGAATAAGTGGATGCATCAAGTGTCTGCTTGGTTGTATTTGGTCACTCGCTCAAGAACCTGGTTTTGATGGCAAATCCAGCACTTTCAATATAGCTGCGGCCAGAACGTGCAGAATATTTGTTTGAGTGCATGAGAATTACTATTCAAGTTGTACAAACATATTTCCCAAACATGATAAAGCTCCAGGCATGTGCAACCAGGAATAGTGGCCCAAAATGAGATGCATGGCACATTTGATGGATGGTGTTTCCAGGCGATCTTGTAAAATCACTGTGCGCTTCCACACTCAACTTTTCGCATTGAAAAATATGTTTAAATTTATTTCAAAGCTAGATGAAGGTATTTTCTGGGACAGATTTTTTTTCCTATGCCATTCTGAGAACCCAGAAAATCAAGGGAGGTAAAATAAACAAATCTGTCCCAGACAACACCTTCATTGGGTGAAAATGAGATGTTCCTACATACAAAATTTGTCGTGAATATGGTTAGATAAGGGCACAGCAGCCCTCCATGTAATTTGCCATCATTTTGTCAATTGTTGCATTACATAAGCAGCCGCGAGCTTGGTGACCATTGCCAGTCCCCACAAGTTATTGTATCTATGTAATGTTCCTTCGGGCAGTCTACGTTCTGCTGGGGGGAACAGTGTTCCCCCCAGACCCCCCTCATTTTTCCTGACGGCACATCCCTTGGGTTTTAGGCTCGGGTTCTACTGAGAATATATGCTTATTCCTCCCTTTCATGAATCGGGGGAGACCCCTGCGGTGTGAGGCTGCACTATGTTTGCCCACCGTTGCGACATCATCCGCGGTGTAGTCCGACCAGCGACCAGGATCACTCCGCAGAATGTGCACCGTTGCGACATCATCCACGGTGTAGTCCGACCAGCGACCAGGATCACTCCGCCACACTCTGTGATCGTCTACAACCTAGTTTGCATCGTCCGCCGGCCCCAGAGTCTGACTACGACCGTGTCCGATGAGCAATTACACTGTCCGCTGGCGCCAGGATCATTCCGCCACACTCTGCGATCATCTATACATCGTCTGCCGGCTCCAGAGTCACTCTGCCACGCTTTGCGACTGTCTACGACCGAGTATGACCCACCGTCCACTGGCTCCAGGATCATTCCGCCACACTCTGTGATCGTCCACAACCTAGTTTGCATCGTCCGCCGGCCCCAGAGTCTGACTACGACCGTGTCCGATGAGCAATTACACCGTCCGCTGGTGCCAGGATCATTCCACCACACTCTGCGATCACCTTCAACACAGTTTGCATCGTCCACCGACTCCAGAGTCACTCCACCTACAAGAAACGCACCACGAACATTTCCGACATGTATGCAGTCCGCTGGCTATGGTTCTACACACTAGGAACTCAGTCCGCAGGCTCATACAATGATTCCGCACAGCTGGGAGGGAGAGCGGGAAGAGGGGGGCTTGTTCCCGATCGTCGGAAAGATGAATGGAGTCATTGGAATAAGGGAAAATCACATGGTCTTTAGAAACAGTATAAATACCACTCACTGTATCTGGAGAAAGCGTCTCCGAACTACCCTGCTTTCTGCTACTGTCCTAGACTAGAGCGGAAAAGTAGGAACCTGCCAATCTATAGAGTTCACTGGTCACCAGGGGCTCTCTTCTTTACCCATCCTCCATTCTGAACAAGAATAATCCCCGGAAGCGTTGTCCTTTAGGCCCTTCACAAAAACTCTTCAGTCCTCTCTAGGTCCTGAGAGGCACTGTCCACCAACAGATTTTATACCGTGAAGCTCCAAAAGAGCCCCAGTACGGCACCAGTTCTTGGTACAGATCCAATCTGACCCCGAATGACTGCGTGGAAACAAATCAATTACCCAGATCCATTCTCCGCTTCAGATCCTGCCAACAATATTAGCATTTCGAAGTGTGTGGACTCTCCGAGGAGCCATCCACATCCTTCACGTAGTCTGTTGAAGCATCCGCCTTCTACGTTTAATCATTCGCGGTACCGTGGAGCGCGATCGGAGACCTGCGGACATCATTTTTCTGTTTGCTTTCAAAAGCGGACAGTGTCCATTCCATTAAAAGAAACCCTTAGAAAACTACACATCCTTGGATGCTTACGAAGCGAACCCACATCGTGATGAAGGCTTTTAACAGCTCTGCCTGTAGAACAGAATTAGCCATCTATCCTCCAAGAAGGCCCCAGATTCGTATCAACATATCCGGTGAAGGATACAGGTCTAGAAACAGGGCGACCTAGTGCTTCCTACGCGAGTGGAGACGATTCCGCCGTGTACCAGTAGTGCGAAACAAATATTATTGGAGAATCCAGACCCCATCGGACAGATCATAACTATTACACTAACCAACTAACTTTAATCCACACAGGAAATTTTAACAAGCACAAAACCAAAGCCCTCCATCACAACTGAAAGCTGTAAACTCTATTCCCTCTAGAGGACGAACACTACTCTACTTGCAAATACTACCCTGCATCTAGTAGAACCACAGTCCACACCACAGTGGACCCCCCTTGATGCTCGCCGCTGGGCCTGCTGAGTGGAGCTTTCTGCTTGCCGTGGAGGTCCACTGCATGGTGCTCCATATGTTTTTTTTTGTGTGTATGTATTTTTTCTGCTTATTCCTCCTCTTTTTGGAACATCTTGTGCGGGGGAGACCCCTGCAGACCCCCCTGCTGCTCACCGCGGGGCCCACTGCGTGGTGCATATGAGTGAGCAGGGTTTCAAGCAACTTTGATGCACTGATGGCCGAGTCCCATCATCAATGCACCAGTCCCACTAACTACCTTTAGCCAAGGGTCGAGTCCCACTAACGGTGTTTAGCCAAGCATTAGCCAAGTCCCACTCCCACTAAACTCGTCATTCCTAACAGCCACTATAGCAAAAATCAGGTTTTGCTGATGCAACAAGTTGCATGATGCTTTGCACATGTTATTTCCTCAGCATCTGCCAGTTCGCCAGCACTCTGAGGACACATATCGTGCCAATAGGTGCGCATATGCCCCATAACCTGTCAATAACCCCCAAATAAATTTCTAGTACCTTGCTAGATGTACCAGTACACTGCAGGATCCTGCAGGAAGCCGCTGACAGATGACATATAATTTCTTTAGGGCCTCCAGCCAGACCCCCCCGCAGGCCACAACCCCATGAGCGCTATTTTTATCCTTGGACCCCCTTCTAGTCAGCACGAGAGGTAAGCTTTGGAGGGCAGAAGTTGAGCAGCCAGCGAACATTGTCGTCTGCAGAGAATGTAGGCGCCATTGGTGGTGTGGGTCCAAGACACGAATCACAACAGCCATGGGTTAACCTGGAACTGGAAGGAAGGACAATCACATGATGTACAACTTGAAAACAGTAACAAGGTCAGCGCGTCAACCGCTCAAAATTACTGACCAGTCACTTGCAGATCCTTACACCAACAGAATTAATATTGGTTTTTGGTACAGTCTTTATTGGGGATATTATCGCTACAAGGCGCTACAAAATACAGCTCTAAATGCACATCTTGGTTTACTCAGTCGACACAAGATTCATTCCTAGTACCTGTTCCTCAAGCGGCATCTAGTACTTGCCCGCAAACACGGGGTTCGCATTCAACGAGCAGCGCACAGGTGCCCTATAACACACAACAAAATGCACGTCAACACACGCCTAAGAGCCTGTTCGGCGGCAGAAGCCCGGGCTTTTGATCAGAGTTTATTACTATATTTGGTAGTCTGACACAATCTGAGCGTGACACGGCCTTTTCCATGCCTCCTCTACGCCCTGCGTGTGGCCAGAGTGCCACAACCTCACGGACCATTGTTGCGGCAATGTCCTATGTGGTTCAAGCCGTCAGCCTTGCTGTTATGCTCTATGCCAGCCCGTTATATTGGAAACAATCATACCACACTTCAGCAGTTACAGGTGAAGCTTGGGTGCAAGAGCTCATCCACGGACACCCAGACCGTATACGCAGCGAGCTGGGGATGCGGGCGCATGTCTTTCTCATGCTGGTTGCCGAACTACGTATTGTTTGTGGGCTCACGGACTCCCAGCACGTCTCACTCAAGGAACAGGTGGCAATTTTTCTGTACACTTGCGTAACTGGGCTATCTATACGGCACGTCGGTGAACGTTTTCAGCGGTCCAACGAGACAGTTTCAAAGTACAATTTGACTCTCTCCTGTCATTTGTTTACTCATGCCAGCCTCCAGATACTTTTGTCTGATCCTCACCGCAATCGCAACCCCTCCGTTCTATACGAAGCATCTCCACCTTCCCGCCAATGATGACCCTGTTTCACCGCCTATTCTCAACAACCCCAAATGGTTCCCCTTTTTTGAAGGGGCCATCGGAGCTATGGATGGTACCCACATCAATACTTGCCCTTCCGCTCTCGACCGTCAGGCCTGTCATAACCAGAAGGGCGGGGTAACACAGAACTGCCTTGCATGTTGTGATTTCAACCTGAAGTTTGTGTACTTCCTCAGTGGATGGGAGGGTTCCACTGCCGATGGAGCACCATACCATGATGCCCGTCTGACTGATTTGCGCATTCCCGAGGGCAACTACTATCTTGCAGACGCAGGGTTTGGTGCATGCGACTCTTTGCTTGTCCTGTACTGTGGTGTTCGATATCACCTTGCGGAGTGGGGATGTGCATCCGTCAGGTATTCTTTCCTTGCCCATACGAACTGACACGGGCTGATGTTGATGAAGGCCTGCCAACCGCGAAGAACTGTACAACCTGCAGCACACCTCTGCCAGAAACATTGTTGAACGTATCTTTGGTGTTCTCAAACACCAATTTGCCATCCTCACTCGGCCACCAGAGTATAACATGGGTGTTCAGGCCCGTATTCCACCTGCACTTGCTGCGATCCACAACTACATCATCGAGCACGACAAGCATGACCTGGAGCACTGGGAGAACATAATCGACACGAGGTTGTCGATGCCGAGGTAGGTCTCGACCTTTTGAGCACGTTGAATGGCGCGTTGCTTGCGGCACAGTGTTGCCTCCAACCCCGACGTACTGTGCGGGATCAACACCTCGCGAACAATGTCGCCAAAGCTGTGAACGGACGCGCTGAGGTCCCTGATGGCATCTGCGCCGGAGATCCGAGCCTTCTTCGCAACGGTCCCACCACCCGTACAGGCAGAGGTACGCTTGCGCCTGGAGAGAGGTGTTTCTGGGATGGGCGATGAGGACTGGGAGTGTCGCATGAGTTTGTATGGGAAAAAATGGATGTTGAAACGCACCTTGCACGCATCCTCCTCCTCCTCCTCGTCCTGGAAAGACTGCCAGGGTGGGCTGTACCTAGCCTGAGCAATATATTGCTGTGTCACTGGGCCTGCAGGCAGCGTGTCGTCGTCATCAAAATCACCATCACCGTCACCATCATCATCAATCACGATGGGGGCCGTTTGGGACGCACGAAAAACATGTGTACCCTTGGGTGTGATCCCTGACATCAGAGGCTCAATAGCTGACAGGTGGTGCCAGCCCTTGTTCCGGAAGCGTGCAACATCAGGGTTGTTCGCCACGAAGTCGGTCCATGTCGAAGCGGTCTCGGGGGTAATGCTAGCACCCCCCGCATCCGTCCAAGTCCAGCCAGACTGAGACTTGACGAGTTGAACAAGGTCATAGACCTTTTTAAACTGCAGGGAGAAAGAAGTAAGGACCATGACAATAAATAGAACAAGAACACGCACTGCAGCCCATTTTCCCTTGCAGCCCTTCCCATTCTTTGCCCCTCCCTTCGTGATGCTTTCGTTCAGGAACCAGGCAGCACCATTCCAGGTGGGCGACATCTTGAAGTTGCACCCGTCGCCTCCCTCAGCCCGGTGGTCCCAGACGTATCCGATGAAAGCAGTCTCGTCATCCAAGGTCCAGTGTGCCTTTCTGGTAGGCAACACCTTTTTGGCAGGGGGAAGAGACGTGTCAAGGATGGGAGGTTGGCCTTGAGAGGTGTCTGTGTTCAACTTGTCCCTCAGGGACGCGTGGCGGCTGGGCTGCGAGGCCATAGTGCACGTCGATAGAAAAAAGTGCGCGCAGTCACGAAGAAGTCACACTATTGGTTGCTGTGACTCTGCCTTCGGGTGTTTCCGGTAGCTCTCAATATGGAAATAGATTCTGATCAAAAGCCCAGGCTTCTGCCGCCGAACAGGCTCTAAATGAAATGAAATGAACACACAGCAGCACGACGGTGCTTCCCGCTGCATGGATTCTTCGTTGCAGACACGGACGGGCTCAAGGTGGTGCTTGTGGCAGCTTGCAGCTGGCTCACTACGGTACACCCGCCGAAGCCCGCAGTGGACTTGACCGACTGTGGAGGAAAATGAGTAAGGGAAGATGTAAGGGAGGAGGGCGACGCACAAGGAGACAGAGGTTCCCCACCTTGCCACCAGTGCACTGTGTGCCCGCAGGGAGCACGAGGGTGATCTTCTGTGTGCCGGTGGATTTGGGGTTCTGCGTGGTGCATGATGATTTTGGTGAGCAGGGAGAAGGGGACGGGAGGGAGAAAAACACACAGCATCCCATTTGTGGTGACCTTCGCCGCGACGAACTTCTTGCCCGTGCCAGTGGGGTCAACCATGACCAAGACAGAGCACGAGCCGTCCGCGCTGCTATTGTAGTTGCATATCAATTAGCCTTGGTACTATGCAGAAGTAGTGTAGGGGGCAGAATGATTTTGGGTCAATTAAGCCAGGCAGAATGGCAGAATGGCAGGCAGAATGGCGGCAGAATTTGGCAGAATTGGCATGGCAAGTATCACATTTTCTGCCAATTTCAGGAGGAATTGAGGGTTGTGGAAGGGAAAACATACCTGTGAATCACTACCTTGCCTGCCAAGTACAAGCCAAGTAGTCATTTCCCAAGACATCACTGCAAATATGATGGCCCAAGTTATGTGAAATTGATGAGTTTTAGTGACGATACCAGAGCCTGTGAGCCTCCTTGACTCAAAAATACAGTCTCTGATGGGCTAGAAATGATCAATAGGCAATCCAAGTGCAGATAGGTCAAAATTTGGGTTGAAAGTCTGCTGGTAACACAGGGGGCAAGGGCCGTGGCCGTGGATTCATGGCATATGACCGACCTTTGCCATGGCGTTTGCATGGTGTTTGCCATTTGCACCGCATTTCCCTTTGTTCTATTTTAGTCGAGCTGTCAAACCATAAACACCAACTTCGGCATCGTTTGCTAACTCAATGCTTGTATCGCAACAAATATGAACCTTGTTGCATGAATCTTGCTCTATCTCTTGAGCCAACACTGTCTTAGTGTGCTGCCATAAATTTTCTGGGTCCCGGTTTTTCCCCCGGGCCCAGGTTTTTATTCCGGTGTAGGGTCAACTCAAGGTGAATGTTGTTCTGCACCCTGCAGTACTCCCAGCTGCAAGTACAGGGTTCACAGCATCTCCTGGCTCAAGATTCTATGACCCAATTGTTCAGATGATCAGTCGGTCTCAGTCAGTTCCACGAAGGCACGATCACGATTAAAAATAGAACAAAGGGAAATATGGCAAACACCATGCAAACACCGTGGCAAGTGTCTGTCATACACCATGAATGCATGGCCACGGCACTTGCCCGCTGTGTAAGAGGTCTTCTGCCAAATTCTGCCAAGCAAGAGCAGATTAAGCCATTCTGCCAGGTCAATCGGCAGAATGGCAGAGTTCTGCCAACAACACTATCAGCAGAAGGGAGGGACACGTACACATTGTAGTTCGTGATGTTGAGCATGACAGTGCCGTCCGCCTCGGCAGGGACGGTGGTCGACGTGTCAAGGTTCTGGGCAATGTTCATGTTGCTGCACAGCACGTTCGTCGACAAGCGCTGCACGTCGTTGCATGCGGGGAGGCCCTTGACGCAGAGGGCCGGCGACGGCATCACGTGCACATGGGCCTGGAGGGCGAGCGCCAGGACGAGGGATGCGGAGGTGAGAATTGAGAAGAACATTGTCGATGAGTCTGGAAGTAGCTGGAGTTGGATAAAGAGAGAGAAATGTGAGGTCAATCAATGAAAGTGTCGTAAGGTGTGTAAGGCTTTGGAACGTGAAAAAGCAGAAGAGAATTGAAAGCGGAGGAACCAGTCCTGGATGCGGGAGTCGAGTGGTTGGGGACCAATGGGTGGTTGGAGGACAGTACAGCACATGGCTTTATAGCGCGGCAAACAGGCCACAATGGTGGTGGTTGAACAATGGGTTCTGATTTGGTCTTGTTTGGCCGCGTCAACTTCCCCTTTTGGAATTGATTTACCCTTTGTTCCTTGTACGGTGACAAGTTGTACCCATGGTCCTTGTCTTTGTTGCCTCGGATGTCAAAGGGTGTCCAAGAATTGACCGTGGCTAATTGCTACCTCCCTTGTTTTGACCTGTACGATTACATAGTGAGTTGAAAGTTCAAGCAGGGAGAAAAAATACCGATTATGTATCTCAAACAAGGAGTCTTCGAGTACAAGCGCTGTTAGCTCAGAAGCATCAGTTGCGAAAAAAAATCGGCTACAATGACAGTGGCGCTGAGAATCGGACGTACTTGATCGCATATCTACCTAAATCTGTTGTGCCACCGGGGAGGTCAGTGCAAAACGTAAACAAGATGTGAAGCATGAGAGTACAGCGAGACACATCTCTCCTAATTCGAGGTGAAATCTAGCAGACGAGAAACTTTGTTACTCTTCATATTTTTCGTTGTTTTTCTTCCCACGAGATAAGGATAAGGGGAGGAGCTATAACTTACAAGCAAAGATATTTGATGTCAAATTCCCTGAACCGTTGACTTGATTTGGCTTTTGGGTAACAGGCTGCGTTGGGTATTGGTTCTGAAGGTAAGCATGTTGTTGGTTCTGATTTAATTCTCGGTATAGAATTGGAGAAAAGGTGCTCCAAGGATATATGAGGACTGACTATTTTTCGTGCATCAAGGCGCACGTTATAATCCAGGAGTGGAATTACCCTAGCGAGGATGCGGGCCACGTCTCGGATGAGGAGCTCGACATATCAATGCAGAGCGGTGCTTCACAATATTTTCCAGGTGGTTACCGAGTCGCCAGAGTGGCGAATAAGAAGCAGGAGAATGTTCGAGTTCGAAGACGTGTACATAGAGAGCCGGCCCAGGAAAGTTCAAGGCTTCCAGAGCTGCGAACATGTGTTTTGTGTAATTTGGAAAGTCCGTGGCTTGAGGACTAGAGCTGTTTGACACGTCCGCCAAGCAGCTGGTAAATATCAAGACTCTGCAGCATTCGCGATCAATTCAGTTGCGCATGAAAAAGTGTTGCCAAAGGGATGCTGTGAGTCATATGGGCAAGCCAGAGTGGAGAACCTGAGAAAACGCCTAGATATCTCTCTCCGAAGTTGTCCCTGGTCTTGTCAGTGAGTTTTGGATCCCGCGGCAAGCCTGCCCAGCTGGCAGACGTCAGGTTGACTCCAATTCAAAGGCATAATCCCATAGCATTTCAGTCGCATTGATAGAGGTCTTCATCCACTGCAGAGACACTTAATGCAGAAGGTCAATTCTCTGAGCAATAACCCTAACCTCGATAACGCCACTTTCGCTCCACCGACCACGACTTTTCTGTTGGCAGCTAACCTCGTCTTACAGCTGTTTCCGAAAACCTTGACCTGGTCAAAAGTTTTTGTTCGTCCTGAGTTTTGATGGGGGCTAAGGATTACTTCTTTTGGTGCGGATCACTGACCTTTTCGGGATGGGCCCAGTACAGGCGCCTGCACGACTTTGCAGGAGCGGAAGTGACTTCTGCTCCAAGAGTCGTTGGATCCAACCAAAAAAAATCCAGAATGGGCTGACAATATCAGGAGGTATTTATCATAGCGCTTTCGCAAATTTATGCCTCACAACTTGAAGTTTCCAAGGATAATGAATTTGTTGGAGCATCGGTAGCTCGAAGCCGGATAGAGCCGGTCATAGTAGCCCTTAGCATTCATCAAAAGTTGATGCAGGCAAAAAATTCGAGAGCAGTGTCAAGGTTTTCGGAAACAAGCTGTACTGTGCTATTTCGACCAAGTGGCGTAACATCCAACTTTTTTTGATGTGTGCAAAAATCGCCATAATTCGAACGAAATTTTTCGGTCTTCTCGGACATCGAAAAATCCAAAATTGATGAACATAATCCACGATCTTTGCTAGCCACTTCTGCCCAGCATGATGACCCGGACGCGCTATGTCGTCCTCGCCCTCGCCATTATCGTCAGTGGTGCAGGAAACACAAACACACGTATCACGTACTAATACACACGTATCCCCGCCAGATCAGTCTGCACTACATCCTCAGCTTCTCGCACGAGGGCTACGGCCACGCGACGTCGCTCGACACGCTCAAGGGCCAGCTCCCGTGGAGGCAGCCGCCGCCGGAGGGCGCGGCGGAGGGCGCGGCGAAGGTCTGGCACGAGCCTCCATACAAGACGCCCGTGCCAGACAAGTACTACCTGAAGCCAACGCGACGATGGACCGCAAGGCGTCCGCCGTGATCGTATTGCTCGGTACGTCTCCGCATCTTCAATTCCCTGCGCCCTATACTTATCTGTCGGCAGCGAGGAACGGTGACCTAGGCGGCATGGTGAAGAGCGTGTCGCAGCTCGAGAACAAGTTCAACCACAAGTTCGGCTACCCGTACGTGTTCCTCAATGAGGAGCCGTTCACGGACGAATTCAAGCGGTACGCACGCCTTGTTTTTTCTCCGCGGGCGCACTCATTTGTTCTTCCATCGTTGTCTGCGCCCGTAGGACCGTGAAACAGCTCACGGACGCTGACATCCAGTTTGGGCTCATCCGCATGACCACTGGTACCAGCCCGCGTCGATCGACGAGGCCAAGGCCGCTGCGTCGCGCAAGAACATGGAAGAGAATCTTGTCCTCTATGGTGGTGCGTCGCCTGTCCCACTACTCTGCCATCCGCGTTCTGGCTAATCTGGCTCCCGCACAGGCAGCGTCCCGTACCGCAACATGTGCCGCTTCAACTCGGGGGTGCGTTTGCGTCCCTTCCTCCCATCGTACTCTCTTTTGAAACGGCTCATATACGCAGTTCTTCTACCGCCACGAGCTCCTTAAACCGTACCGGTACTACTGGCGGTGCGTCTCCGTCTCGCCCATCCACTCCCCAATTCTAATCACCCCGCTATCCCACCTAATAGAGTCGAGTACGTCTCCTCCTCCCCTCTTCATAACTCATTCAGGCTAACGACCAAAAACGCAGCCCGGACGTCAAGTTCTTCTGCGACCTCGACTACGACCCGTTCCTGTTCATGCAGGACGAGGGGAAGAAATACGGTGCGTCGCGTGTCGTTTGTCTGAATAAGTACTGGGCTAAGCAATGCGTGTGTCTGCAGGCTTCACGATCTCGCTGCCCGAATACCAGCTGACGATCCCGACACTGTGGGACGCTGTGAAGGGTGAGATTTTCCGCGGCCTTTTTATTTTCTTGCGGCGGAATCGTGTCTCCGTCGTTCGCTGCATCATACAAATCATTCCCACCTCCCCGTCCTCCTCTCTTCCCTTTGCTCCCTTCCTTTTTTTGTCCTGGCTCCACACCTCTATCCCGCTCCCTCCTCCCGTACTTGGAAAGTTGGCTAACGCCCCTTCTGCGCACAGAATTCATCCGCGAGAACCCGACGTTGATATGCCGGACAACGCGATGGGCTTCCTCTCGGACGACGCGGGCGAGAGCTACAATAAGTGCCATTGTTCGTCTTTCTCCTCCTTTTCTTCCTTCTGCTCTTTCCGCTCTTTGCTTCCTCTCCGCCCGCTCTCCCATGCGTAGACCGACCCGTCACGCTCACCGTGCTTGCCCGCATCTTCGGCCTACCAGGCTCGCCTCTTCATTCGTCCCTCTCCCCTCCCCGCTTCGCTTCTCCCCGTCCCTCCCCACCTCCCACCCCCATACATATACCACGGTCCCACACACACACTTGTCCTTGCGTCCGCCGCGCTCTGCATACCCTCGGCGCGCCTTCCCACCCCTTCATTGATCCCTCCCTCGTCGTTCCTCATCCTCCTGGCCCCCTCCTCCCCTCCCGGCGCTTCTCCCATTCCGTCCCATACCACCCCCTCCGTCCCCTCCTTCTCCTGTCCGTCCTTCTGACCCTGTGCCCGCTAACACCGTCATCCTGCAGTCTGGAGCAACTTCGAGATCGCAGACCTCGACCTGTGGCGCAGCGAGCCGTACAGCAAGTTCTTCGACTTCCTTGATTCGAAGGGGGTGTGTGTCGTTTTGTGCTTGCTTCTTTCCACATAAGCTTCGCGCACATTTTTCCCTTTCGTTCTTTGCTGTCCTGCTCCCCTACCACCAACTCTTCTCTTCGCCGTTGCTCTGCTCACTGCTCCGCCTTCCCCCCGTGCTCCTCCCCACCCCCTCCTCTCCCTCCCTTCTGATGCTGACTGTGACTGACCACCGTCCCCAGGGTTTCTACTACGAGGTCCGCCTCCCTTCCCATCCTACTGTCCTCTCCACCACTGACAACGCGATATCCACAGCGATGGGGCGACGCGCCCGTGCACAGCATCGGCGCTGCGCTGTTCGCGCGTAAGGACCAGATCGTGCGTCTTTTTCTTGCTTCCTGTAGCCGTCTCCGGCTGCCTTGCCTTGCGCCATCGTCTCCTCGTCCTGAACTTGAGCCCTTTCCTCTTTTCCCTGCACCCGGTTCCTCCCTCTCCCGTGTCGTCCATGCGAGGATACTCTTCTCGCCCTCCGTCTCCACGACTGTCCACATTTCACGCCTTCCATTTGGGTGCAGGGACTTGCCTGCCTCCCATCCTTCCTGCCCTACTTGCTCCCTCATCCTCCGTCATTGGGCTTCCCATTTCTCTCCCTACCTGTCCCCTTCTATCGCTTTGCCCCTTGCTCCCTTGTTCCCTTACACTTACACCTTCGTTTCCGTACTCCCTGCCTCCCGTGCTTCCGCTCTCCGCCTTCCTCCTTGCCCTTCCGGCTTTGCACCCTCCCCGTTGTCTCGTATACATCGCTCCTCCCTTATGTCCTCCGTCCCTCCTCCCCTTTCTCCCTCCGGCCGGTCCCCGATCCCCTTCCCTCGCCTTGCTCTCCCTCTCTCTCCCTACTCCCGCCTCGCCCTCCCGTCCTCCGTGCACTAACCTCCGTGCCACAGCACTTCTTCGAAGATATCGGCTACCGCCACGAGCCATTCCAGCACTGCCCGCAGGGCGCCGCGCACACCCGCGGACGCTGCGAGTGCGATGTAGGGAACAACTTTGGTGCTCTTTCTCCCTCGTCATCATCCTTCTCCGCTCCTTCCATCATCTCTGTCGACCTTCCCCTTCCTTCCCTTCGTCTTACCCACTGTCGTGCCGGAATTCGCCCCGCACTCCCGCCCTTCCTCTCCCTTCTTTGCTAACACTTGCCCGCAGACCGCGAAGGTTGGTCGTGCCTGAACCGCTACGACCGGATATTCACGTAGGCCGCGTGCGTGGAGGAGGACGCGAGAGGAGTACACACATGCATTGTGACATTCATCGACGTGATCTGAGGGCGGGGCGGTAATTAGTCTTTGCCGTCGGGAGGAGCAGGAGTTGGAGCAGAAGTAATGATATGTATTATTTATGGTAGTGTGTGCGGCTCGGACTCTGACGTTCGCAGGCGGGCGGGTGTGCGGTCCAAACCGTAATTATCGTGACGGTAATTGCAGCGGGGTCATATGCACTTAGGCCGATGGGTTCTGGTGGGGGAACTTAAAGCCGTCAATGCTTCACTCGATAGACGACGGCTATGTGCATTCTTTGTTCTTCCCTTCGAGTTTCGAGCAGAGCATGCCTCACACAACTCGACGGCCCATGCATTCTACGCGAGAAATCCTGCAGCCTCAAAATCGTGGGCTGTGAAGCATGTGAAGTCTGTTCTGAACAAATCCTCTGACGGGAAAATAGGGCCGTTGGATTATTCTGGTTGCCCGGGCGTTGAGTTTAAGGTGCAGTTCGGTCGCAACGATCTAAAGTCAAGATCTCATGCGCACGTCCAAACGCGTTGTTGAGAAGTTGAGTAACTTCTTTGGGCGGAGCTTGTCGGAGTCCTAAAGTTCCGGCAAACGTTGACCGACCCGGCCTTGGACCCAGCGAAACTTTTCTGACGACTCAGACATCGACTAATGATCCCAAAGGCACATATTTCGACTGGAAAGGTGTCTTCACAATCAAATTCTCCACGAAATGCCCGACCCGCTTACTCGTTCACATACCTAGGCGCTCGAGAAGTCTGCCTGTCGTCTCAATTGCTCAAGTTATAGAGCTATTCATTCCGAATGCCAGTCTATGTCAAGTCATGACCACCATTGGCGGTCCGCCGTACCCGCCACGAGATATTTCTGGGAAATCGTTCCTCGGATGCTCTTTGTGTGTAAATATAACCACCATTTTCATCGACCATGATCCGGTAACAAGCTTGTTAGCAATTGAAACTTGCTCTGCACGACCTGTCAACTTCGAGCTATATCCACAATTCACCGAGAATCGTGATTGCGCGTGATGCAACGCTTATTGGTTTCCGTAGCCGTATCCACCTCCACGTGGGCTGGGTTACCCCAAGTGAAAATTTGTCTTCACGCCAAAGTCACGTCTTCGTATTCCGGACCGCCCTCTCGTGGGCTCGCTCTCAGTATATAAACCTGACACGAGGATGAATCCACTTAGCTCCCATGTTCCCTAGGCTCTCATCGTTGTTCCTGCTCTTGACTGTGGTCGTTTCTCCGTTGACCGCCTATGCTTTGCCGTTGGAGAAGCGGGCATCGCGTACCTCTCCTCCGTCGGGCGCTGTGGTCGTAAAAAACCCAGCTGCATCTGGCCAATTCAGCACGATCCAAGCCGCGGTCAACTCGCTCCCGAACGATAGCTCAGCTCGCACTATCTTCATATTCCCGGGTGAGTTTAACCTAATTCCATCCAAGAAGAAATTCTTTCTCACATGGATACCTGTCAGGGACATATAACGAGCAGGTTTCTATCACCCGTTTAGGTCCGACGACTGTAAGTGGTAGTGGTTTCTCTGCAACTCTTCTTGGACACCTTCCATTCATCGGATGCCAGATACTGGGATCCACGACAGACACCTCCAGCTATACCTCAAACGCGGTCACCATCACTCACAGTCTTTCCGCCGCCTCCGCCGGAAGCGATGACCTAAGTGGAACCCTGCGCGTCCATAAAGACAACTTTGCGATGTATAACGTGAATGTCAGGAATACTGTAAGAAATATTATATTGCTCCTTTGTCCGACACCCATCAACATCTCCTGACAGTTTGGAATTGGATCGCAGGCCCTGGCCCTGAGCTCCTACGGCACCAATGTCGGCTATTACGGAAGTGCTTTCTTTGGGTATGCCGAGACTTTCGTCGATTTCTTCGATTCTGATAAAATTCAGCTATCAAGATACGGTACTCGCTAACCAAGGTTACTCCGTGACGGTTTCCTTTATAACCTCCAACGACTAAAGAATCGATATCCCAGGCAACCAATTCTTCGGCGTCTGTTACATCGAAGGAGCTGTGGACTTCATCTTCGGCCAGCACGCCAGAGCCTTCTTCCAGAGAAACACCATTGCATCAGTTGCAGCTGGAACAATCACAGCCGACGGCCCAACAGCTGCATCAGACGAAAGCCTTTGTACGTCGCCGCATCGTTTTCCGGGCCTATGTTACTCAAATAAATATTCTTAGTCGTCATTAATCAGTCGACGATCACGACAAGCACTGCTGCGACGACCAGCCTGACTGGCAAAGTATTCTTGGGCAGACCGTGGACACAGTGGGCACGGTGAGTCTGGTTTGATTAACCACTCACCATAGATGACATATATGTAACTACGCGCCAGCGTTGCATTCACCTCCTGTAACCTGGGCGCCCTCATAAACGGTGCCGGCTGGGAAATCTGGAGCACCGCTACCCCCAACACAGCCGACGTGGTTTTCGCCGAATTCGCGAACACAGGTAAGCAGAATGCAACATCCGTCAATTCTGTGCCGTCTTACATAGATCGTTTCAGGTGCTGGCGCAGCGGGCACCCGCGCCTCATTCTCCGAGAAGCTGTCCTCCAACGCGGGCTTCACGGCAGCTGCAGTCCTAGGAAGCAACTGGACGTCGTGGGTGGACCAGGCATACGTTTAAAGCTACGGAGGTTCCCGATAGTGTTTTCACCCGATTGCAACATCGTATCGTATCGTACATTCGGTAGCTTTAAAATTCATTGTCCCAACAGAACTCACATCACCTCCTCCTTGTCTTCCAACTGCGAAGGTTTCAGCATCCCTGGGATCTGCATCGCGGCCTGTCTCTCTTCCTCTGCCTTCCTCTTGGCCTCCGCCTCTTTCTCGTCGAGGAAAAGCTCCGCGTTGTCGCCCGAGAACTCCTTGAGCTGGACCAAGAAATCTCGGACCGACGATTTGAAGCGATTGCTGTCGCCATGGTACGTCGCGAGACCTTCCACGAACGTCTGCACATCAGCACTAGAGCCAAATTTGAGTACCCAACCAGACATTTTTTTTTCGAGACGACGTACGGTGGTACATGTGGGAATGCGCCTCGTAACAGGTTTGCACAGTATTCGCGCAGGAACGTCAAATTTGTAAAGCTGGGGTCCAGCACCTGGGACGGGTCGAACAGCGCCGTTTGGATAGGCTCCGTGTCAACAAGTTGGAACATCCGAGCAAGAACCATCACTTGAAGTTTGAATCCGCTCTTGTGGTCGGTATCCGTGAGCACAAAGAAAATATCCTGCACGATACTAAGGAAGTATTGTTGGAAGAACGGTGCCGCGATTTCGGGAGCCGACGATGCAAAGTTGTTCACAACCTCAAAGCACACTGAAAACATCATGAGCTCAGATACGCTGCATGGCCAAGAAACTTACGGTTGAGCCCTATGTCGGCGATATCACGAACTGTGTGCTTGACAGCCCACATGATGCTGTCCATAAACAACTTGAATTGGTCGGGTTGGAGACCAAGTAGAGCTGACAGGGGATGTGAGCACCGGCATACGGATGTGACTATATGCACGCACCAGGGAAGCACTTGAGATTGATAGCCCGAAGGAGCTTATACAGGCCGACGCGATGGTCCGGGAATTCTGTGAAGTCCCGGTTGATCATATTAAGCGTTGGCTCGAAGACGGCGTCAAGCGTAGCCGGAACTTGAAGCGTTAGCAATGGCTGAGAACGCGACTTCGTTAGACGTGTGTGAATAAATATAGTGCATAAAAAAAAGTACTCCAAGGCGGCCAACAATCACGGCCATGAGATGGAGAACTTCAGGCTCTCGAGCGATGGGGACATTGCGGTTGTAATCGCCCAGCATTGCGTCCAGCAATAATGGCATGAAATTTGCGTTGACAGCCTCGAGGTCTTCTGCCGCTTTGATGTAGGTTTCCATCAATTTCAGGATGTCTTTTTTGACGGTTCTGAGCAGTCGGACTTTCGGAGTTTTGCTGGCGATCGGCCCTGAAACAAGATATATAAGTCCATCGGTCAATGTCGGAAGTTGGTGGCTTACCTTCACGAGCGATGGATTCGCTGATAGTCGCGCTGACAGTTTTGTACAATCCAAGCATGTCGATAAAGATGCGCGCCACTTGGGGAAGATAGAAACTACCGATCGAAGTGCATGCGTATACGTTTGTCTTCAAGACGTTAGAAAGCACTTTTATATTGTCCGGGCTCCCCAAGACGTCCAAATTTTGGGCGGCTTGCGCCATCAGTGAGTCCCACTATTCGTTCCAATTAGCTTTGAATCAACTTGAAGATCTGAAGGCTTACAGCATTGTTCGGCAGCTCCATTAACGTGGCGATCAGCCGCTCCTGCATTGGCTTATTCATCTGCGAGGAGATGATGTACCCAACGGCCTCGTAGAAGGTATGAACCTATTCAAGCCCATGTTGAGTAAAACCACAAACGAAAGATAGTGAAACCAACCTGCTGCGCTGTTAGGTCGACGGTTATCCGTGGTAACGAGCGAAGAATATCGTCGACAAAAGGTTCTGTCTCCCCAGACTGGACGACCGTGAAATGGCGCCGGCACTTCTGTGCGATTTTGATGAACGTATCACACGCCATGTCTTGGACACCTGCTCACATGCGTAAGAAAGGGATTGAGGGAGAATAATTGAAAGCGCTCGCCTTCGTGTTTTTCGTGCATGAACTCGAACAGCTTGTTCACGACCGTTTTGAGGAACTTCCAGTGCGCCTTCAGGAACCGGGGATACTGCCCGACGACATACATGATGTCCGATGCTATGACAGCCTTGTTGTCCTTGCCCCGTTTGAGCTCGACGAGGCCCAGGAGCTCCTTGATGACGGTGACGAGGAAGCGCTTCTCCATTTCTTCGTCTGTAGCAGAGTCGGTATAAAAGGAAGAAGTGTAAAATGACAAGCACCCACTCATCGTTTGCGAGATGGAGCCGATAGCCCAGCAAAGAGAGTTGATGTTTTGCCACGACCATTCCGAACCATCGACTTGCTTCGCCAGCTTGTCCGTCAGAATGGCCTCGGTGTCGGCCACGTCGAGATGTGTGAGATAGACGAGGACGACGCGCATCGACTTATACAGTACGATGGTATCACTTTCTTTCATGAACTCGCGTACGATCTCGCCCTCCTCATTCTCCACGATCAGAACCTATTTGAAGAAGCATTATCAATTCCGAATGTGGATCTGGAGAGGTTGTCAATGTGACTGACCTCTTCTGGCTTCACCATACGGCCGATAATGACCAGTCTCAGATTAGATAATATATGGGCGTAAATGTCTTTCCGTAATGGGATGCCTGCGAGCCTACCGCTCCCGCCACCAAGATTGAGCCCCATCAGGAGCCCCGATTCGCCAACTGGCGAAGCTTGGACCTCGTCATAAAGCTCAGCCACCAATTTTGACCAATACTCCAAACAGATCTTGAACACTTCCCGCTCCTCCACCTGCGATATCTTGACAAGATACAGGTGCGCGTTCAGCAGCGCGTCACGGTTAGATTCTGCTTCGAGAGCCAAAAGATGCGCGGAAAGGAAGTTCGTGAGGAACAGGGTGAGGTTCAGGATCAGTTCCTGGACGTCATCGTCCGACTCTGCGTATCCTTTCGCGATATCGGTATTTGGAGGAATCATCCGGTTTACAGCCGCCATTACCATCGCAAACAGGATGACGAACTTTTGGTCATATTCGGGGCCGACTTCGAGAGCGGCTATCTCGGCAAGACATTTGAGAGTGACGTTGCGGAATTCTATCTGCTCGAGGAACTAAAATAGTCTTCAGTGAGTTATCGGGCTACTGGTAAGGAGATGCCACTCACGCGATTCAGCAGTAGATCGATCACTTGGGTTTCGAATATGTATCCCAAAGGGATCCAATTCAGAAACCGTAAAAGGGTTTCCAGCGTGGCCTTGATAAGTGACGACTTGTTGGCCTCCTTCAGAACCTCGCAACAGAGCTTGAAAATCTCGGAGAACTCTCCGGAGATCTGGTTCTTCAAGTTCTTCGTCTTCGTCTGCGTCATCTGGTCCGCGGAGAAGTCAAAGATCTCTTCAGAAAGGCTAAGAATCGGGTCAGATTTAAGGTTGAGGAAAGGTTTTGCGACCTACAGCTTCAGAATGGCCATATTGTTCTCGCAAAGTGAGAGGTTGGCCATCGAAGACTGAACAAGCTCTGATATGAACGTCGGCCAGTTGTGTGGCCACTCTTGTTTGAGGACCTGGCACGAATCAAATTTCGAAAGGAACGTTAAAAGATCGGACGATACCTGGACGAGGACGAGATTGAGCTTATTTATGTACGCTCTTTCCCTCCGGAGAGAAAGGTCGTCCGATGCCACTTTGACCGTTTCGCCGACAATGAAATTACGGATCCCTATGAACGGGGAATTGGAACACTGCGGAAAGCAGTCGAAGCAATGCTCACCTTGACGCTGTCCTTCCGGCAGAGTTTTCCAGCGCGTGGTGATCAGTCGCTCGAGGATTTGTAGGCCGATGAACTGTTTGACTTGATTAGCAAGAAAGTTTCGCGCACGGTGATTGTCACTCACTTTAGCCTGGGGAAATGTGGATTTTTCCAAGATTTCAGGTACGCGTGTCCAAGATTCGGGATGCTCCTCGAACTGCGTCAACACCAACTGGGCCATTTGTTGCTATGGACGCAGATATGTAAGTTGACACGTTTCAAGAAGCTCAACGCAGCCAGCTGAATACGCACATCTTGACCTCCGCCAGTGTAGAAGGTCATCGCGACCTTATCCATGAGAGAAACATCGAACGGGTGTGAGAAATCAAGTAAAACCTGGCGGAAGAATGCTTAGATGGGGGATGCATGGGCAGATGGCAGAAGGCACAGACCTCCATGGTATTGATGAATAGAAACTACGCAATACGGAAAGGTGTTGCTGAGACCAGGATAACGCGTGTTGCTGACTGAGCAGGGGGTCAATCTAAATGCGGATAGGGATTAACCCCAGCACTGAGCGCTGAGCGGCTGAGCAGCGCGGCTGGTTAGCAATCCAGGAGCGCAGGATGGCTGGGTCGCCTAAGCGCTGGAAAGCAGAAGTGGGTGGCAGACGAAAGAGGCGGGATGAGAGAGAGAATGGTCGACTCTGACAATGATTGGAGCCACAGTATGGTCGTATTTGGCCTGCATCCCAATCTGTATTGTCTTCTTTTTTTCTTGCTTTTTTCCGTGTTTCCGCCCACAGACGAGTGACGTACCCTTCCTATTTTTTTTTAACAAGCCTCAGTTATGAAGAATTGACCCCAAAACTTGTAAGGCTCCAACCATTTCCGTTTATAAACATTTGTAAACGGTAAAAACCGTTTTTATTTTCATTTAGTTTACGAGGTCTGGGAAACAGTAAACAAACGGTTTATAAACGTATAAACAGTTTCAAAAATCACTTTTCCGCTACGGTTGCTCTGGTGGTTTTATGTAGGTATATAAAGCAATTTGACTGCTGAATCAGCTTTTCACCAATTTGTGCACTGGGGGCTGACACCAAACGGACATGGTCATTGTTCTGCAGGATGGATCCGAATTTGGCTATTCTGCACGTGATTGATGGCGGCGGCTTTTGCCAGCACGGCGACCGCAACCCCCTCTTACCACACTCTGTCGCCTAGAAATTAAATAAGGGACACCTTGGATACCCTTGGACACTTAAATCCTTGGCCCACTACTAGTACTCGGCTTTACCATAAGTAAAAAAATATTTTTCCCCCCGCCAAAATAACTGTTTATAATCATTTAGGGCCTGATCGGGTACTCTAGAAAATCTCCTAGAAATTTTATTTCTGCGGCTTAAGAATCCGATCAGAAATTTGGCCCAGAAATTTTGTCACGCACTGTCACCCTTCTTCGGCTCTTGCTCTTTCCCTCTTCCTAGCTGCGCTGGCCGTACCCTTTGACCCCAATGCTGCCCAAACCCAATGAGAAGGAAGCTGTCAATGTTAAATGGCTCAAGCCCAAGATCCTGGCTGTACGCAACGGCCTTATCAAGAAGAAAGATTCGCACCAGAGTGGCAATGGCTGGAAGCCCTCTGTGTGGCCAGAGATTGTAGCCGCTGTGCAAGCCTTGAGCCTGGGTGAGGCCAGTCAAAGACCAGGTAAAAGTGATTTCTAAGGTCAATTATGAGACGTTCGTTTCCCATCGATGATGGTACATACACTGATCTTCGGCTAGCTGAAAGACCAGTTTGAATTGTACCTCTTCATGGAAAAGTTCAGCGGGACAGGATGGGACGATGAGGTGGAGCATGCTACGAACACTGAGGATTATGTCAAGGACTTCCTCGCGGTGTGTGTCCATTCACTTTGTCCAGATTTGTGTGCTGATTCAGTTGGCTTGAAATCTGGGCGCACGGAAAGAAGTATGCACCCTGCTTCAAGAAGGCTTTCCCATACTACGCGGAGATGAACGAGCTTTATGACGGCCTCAAGAATCGTGCCAGTGGCAAAAACATTGTTCACTTCCCAAAGAAGCGCAAGTTGCACGCGACGGTTCCTGAGACGGCAAAAGAAAACCCCACCGTACCTGATCTGGCATCCCCCACTAAGGCTGGGCCCTCTGTTGAACCCAGACATCGCCCTCCAATGACTGCTCTTAACAACGTCCCACACAATGAGCAGAACACCGCTGAGAGTCAGGACAGCTTGTACAATGATGAATTGACCTTGGTGCATGTTTGTTCACCCTTTCTTTCTCCCCTGATGCATGTGAAGTCACCCCCAAAGCAACCAACGAAACACATGTGCGCAGACACTGATGATGACGACGATGATGCCGACACCGAAACCTACAAGAAGGGCAAACACCGTTGACACAAATCGGATTCCAGCAGTAGCAGTGTCGCGCGCCACAACGCAGAGGCTGGCAGCCAAATTGCGTGCTCCATAGACAACCTCTCTGTGGCCATGCTGAAGCCCATTGTGACGTCGGAGGATATTTTGCACGTCGACAACGTCATGCGCATTCTGGCGGACCCCACGCTGCATCCACTGGATCCTCGCGGCAAAATCTTCCATGTCATATCATCCGCACTTACCCGCTCACCCACACAAGCCCGTATTTTCATCTTGACGGAGGACACTGTACACCACAAAGGGATCATTGCTGGCTGGCATTCTCGAGGAGGCTGGCATCAAAGTTCCTGATGACTATTAGGTGAGTTCTATCTGTGTATCTTTCAGCCTTTGTCTAATGCACGTGTGGCCCTAGATACAGTTTTGTGCATGTCTCTTTCACCTCACATGCGCTCACATTACATACTTTATCATCTCTTGCACCTCGTTGCACGCTCTCACTTGTACTTGGGCACTCATAGCATTCATCATATCACACTGTACAGAACCACACAGTGTTCTATGACCTGATGGGATGGCATCACCACTTGGGATGAATCACTATTGTGCAAGAATGGCTAATCTCCTGGCTCCAAATTTTAAAGGCATGATTCTAAATATATTTCCCATGTTTGAGCAGAGCTTTGGGTTAGGATGGGCTTTGGACCTTGAAGCCGGAAGACATCAGTCCAGAAAACTCTGAAACTCAAATTTGATCGCTGAATATCTCAACCAAAAAGTGCCCTAAATCCATCAGAAAAAAAATGATAATGAATCCATAGTATTAGGTACTTTTGGGACACCTGAAGTTTCCATATGCCCTGGGGTAAGGTGGAAAAGGACTGAAAGGTGGAATTGCCACTCATTTGGGATATGTGACATGTGTGACATGGTCAACTTTCCGACCTCATTTGACCCACTTGCCATGGATCTGGATTCACCAATCTTTAGGGATATACTCCAGAGGTATATAGAACTATATTCCCAAGTTGAATGAAATAAATTGGCCTTGAAACACAGGAGATTGAGTGAGTGGTGGCTGTGCATCCCAAGTGCCCAACTTTGATTGATAACGAAAATCTGCACAGATAGGACTTGATCTCAACAACTTCAAACCCGATTGTCCTCAAACTTGGTAGGCATATAGAATGGATGCAAAATATCATTCTGTGTGGCTCAGATTTGGCACAAATGCTCCCACATTTGCTCCTAACATCAAATCAGATTTGGTCGTCCCATCAGGTCATAGAACACTGTAGCATGCATTATATTGCCATTCAGAATCAAAGTTTTTTACTGCAAATCCAGGTGATCCAAAACATATACATCCCACATCACCTGCACAATCCTATCCCAGCGTGCCTCCCCCCAAGCCTTCTCCGTGTCGTCTACCGCGAGGATCACAGCCTCATCATCGGCGTCCCCTCCACCCATGAGAAATGGATGTCCTTCAATGTCATAGTGGGCCTGCTGGTGGTGCCCTATCTCTGGTCATGAGGTCAGGACTTGAAAACGGTGCTTGACCACCCTGAATATGTGTTTGATGATGTTCCGCAGTTGGGCATGTCGAAGATTGATTGAGGGCTGTCTTTGATGTCAGCTGGGATAAACCAGAGTCTACAAAACATACCGCTGATTCCCGTGCTTCCATTCTTTCAGATGATATCTCTTGGCACGATATGGAGCAAGCATCATGTCACAATTCGGAAAAGCAGCATCGCCGAGGTAGTAGCAGCCAGGTGGTAAAGAGAAGCCATTTCGTCAGGCAAGTTGGAATAGAAGGCCATCTACGGCAGTTCCCTCGTAGCCGGACATCACATACACGAAGCACATCTCAAAATCACAGGCTGCAAGTGTGTTCTGCGTGACTGCGCCATGTCGATCGCGGTACCGAGGGATATCTTCCTCACATGCATAAGCGAGCACATGGACTCTGTCGACAGCACCGCGGCAGTACTTGAAGAAGGGGTACCATTTGGGGTTGCTGAGGATTTTGTTGGGGATTTTGTCTCCAGGTCGTCGGGTATATTTATTGTAGAACGCGCCGGTCAAGTGCTGAAGACCTTGATTCATGTATTTGCTGATAGTGTCACCTGTGCTTGGAAACGTTCCTGCAGTTTGCGCTGGCTGCTGCCATGAACCATCCAGTACACAATGATGGCGAGCTGCTCCTGCGCAGTTACGTGCTGGCTGTCCATCAGATCCCCAGATGATGCTAATTCAGCCCAAAGTAAGGTGAATTGTAGTGCCGACATGCCGAGCTCACGTCGACAACGATCTGGATGTCCTGTCAACACTTCATCAAGCCATCGCTGTCCAGTGAGGATAGAGGTATGCATGGGTCACGGCTCAGGTCTCTCAATGCCAAGAAGGTCTGAAGCAAAGAACACGATGGCGATGGTTGCAGTAGCGATGGCAGATCGATGTCGCTGGAGAGCAGAGTCCTTGGTGTTTAGCATGGGAGGGTGCCTTGGGAGGAAGGTTTGGTGAGCAGGAGGGTACAGACAGCATAGAGAAAGCACAACACGTCAACACGTCAAGTTGGGCGTCAAGAGCAAGTGTGTGACATAATGTGACAAAAGATTTCTAAAGAATTTCTAACGGAATTTATAAAGTACCTGATCAGGCCCTTGTAAACATTTGTACACTGTTTAGGAACTGTTTCCGTTTAGTTTACGGAGATCCATAAACAAAAATTAAATGGCTGGAGCCTTACTAAAAAGTATCTAAGCTACAAAAATCACAATGTCCCAAGCCGTAAGCATATAAACCACATCAGGAAACATCAGCAAGTGCGTGCCACTTCGCTCCAGCACCTCAGAAAAAATCCTAAAGCAGATTTGGCATGAAGCTCGTAAGGAAAGTTTTCAAACATGAGGATCCCAGTCACAATTGTACTATTGTTGGGCTCATGAATTCGAAAATGGCATTCAAGAATTACAGCCCTTTGCGGAACCTACATCAGCAGGCCCTCGTTTGTTTGTCAGGGTAGGTTCTGCAGCTCATACCTCTCATACTCAGCACCTTGTACTACGACTTGTATGGTTCCATTGTGTCATTTCAAGGTTCATATTGAACCATTCGAGTCCCTTGAACATGTTTACGCACTGCGAGGCCATCTATTGAGCCTGCGACAACGAATTTGCGGGGGTGCCCAGGTACCCCATCTATTGCCTTTTTGGGAGTTCCGACTGAAAGAAATTCGCCACACAGTCAAAACACCACTGAAATTGGTGCAAATGTGCTTAACTTGTCCACAGGATGTAGGCCTTCTATTTGAAGCCCTCGGGCCCTCCAAAATCCCTTATACGAGGACATTAATAGCCTAAAATGCCTAAGGTGCCCAGGATCCCAGCGCGTGATAGTAGAAGGGTAGAAAAGTGCTATGCAAGTAATTAAAAGACTGTTTGCACACACATGGAACCCGCTACTACACTAGCACTATGTAGTCCTGAGCCACTACATAGCACTACACAGTATTGGGCTACTACATAGCACAATGTAGCATTGGGACACTATGTAGTACAACAGTAGCACTATGGTAGCACTACAGTCGCCTCTGTCTTAACCCATACCCCTCGGTGGACCCCAAAATGTATGGGTTATTACAGAGTATGGGTTGCGACAGAGGTCAGGTGACCATCAGGTCGGAGAAAAAAGTGAAGAATACCCAAAATGCCAGGCAACTTGGGGAAGAATTTATGCAATCTGCCCCTATACTAGGCTATAGCCATAGGGATTGTATTTCAACCATATGTGAGCTCCAAATGCGAACCAAATGACATGAAAACATGACCAGATCAACCACCGAGACAATCAAATTTATGCCTGCAGCTCACCACGAGCCCAGATAACACGCAGAAAAAATATCTGCTGGCATTAGCCTTTGTATCATGACATTTGACCAAGAACTCAGCTAGGATTCAAGTACACAATGGCAGAAATTGAAGGTAAATTATGGGTTTCGGGCCTTGCAAAATGTATGGGTTATGGAGTAACAGAGAGTTATGGGATTTTTGTTCAAATTTAGTGGGAACGACCCCTGTGGACTCGAAAATCTATGGGGTTTAGCAGAGTATGGGTTATGACAGGTATGGGTTAAGACAGAGGCGACTGTATGTAGTTTGTGGATTCCTACAGGCATTACAGGCACTACAGCAAAAATCAGGTTTTGCTGATGTAGGGTGGGGCGACTTTTATTTCCTTTTTGGATCAAATTTTGATCCTCCTGTATAAATCATGGATTGTGGGCTCATTTCTCACCCGTTTTCCTCTAGACATGGCCTGTTTAATTTATCTTGAAAATCCGCAGTGCAGAACATTTTAAGAAATTTTATTTTGGCCTTTTCTCTGGTTCATAGGTAAATTACACTGTTCTGCATATATCACCTCTCGCAATGGAACAGAGAAGTGTGGAGTGCCTATGTTTGACTACGATATTATATAACATATTATATAGTGCTTAGCAAAGCCATATTAGCAACATTGACACTGTATGGCTTGCAAATCTGACTCAGAACAGGCCCAAATGGCTGGGCATAAGGAGTATGGCATTGACAACATATTCAAAATCTGGCTTTGCTATGCACTGTAAAATAAATATGAGGCGGACATAGCCAAAAATGAGCACTCCACACTTTCTCATTTCATTGCAAGAGGCAATATATGCAGAAACAGGGTAATTTACCTATGAACCAGAGAAAAGGCCAAAATCAAAATTTTAAAAATGTTATGCACTGCAGATTTTCAAGACAAATAAGTACCAGAAGGCCTGCTCTGCCGCAGGGCCCACATATCAGTGTTCTGAATGCTTGAGCTCTGGTTTTCCAGAGGAGATTTTTATGGTCTTCTCAATATAAAGGACCCTATGTTTGTTTTCCATGCCCTTCAGGGACAGAAAAAACGAACATAGGCAAAATGGTAGGTCACCGAGTTTGAGAAAATATCTGAATTCACATCTGGGTTTACACCCACAGTACTCCCTCAAAACCCAGGGATCATCTCACCACAGTATACCCAGCATGAACCCAAGGGTTTGATAAAGAAAGGCTTGAGGAATATTTAATTTGGTTTGAATTTACAGGTCGTGCAACCATTATTTCTAACCCTCGCTGTGTCACAGTCAAATCTGTGCCTCATGCTCAAGTCTGTGCATCACCCATCCTCTGCATGCCACCTTGTGGTGCTCAGATACATCCTGACTCACATGGTTGATGCAATTGCACTCAATGTGGCTGATTGGGATGTATGCAACCAGGTCTGTATCAAGTCGGGTCACTGGCATGCACAGGATGGATGTGCAGGTGAACTCAGGCATGGAGGGTGGTTGGCGCCCCCAATTGATGGCGACTGCACACCAACTTGCAGTCCTGGAAGGGCTTGCACAGCATGGAGATGTGTCGCACATGAATCGGCTGGATGCAGTCCAGGGTGTTCCCGGCAGGTCAGGTGTTTTGTTTGAGGGCTTTGGGGAAATGGGATGGAACAGTTGGGAGGGGAATAAGTACATGGCATGAAAGAAATTGATGGATGATGCATCAGGAGGCCAACCCACATTCATCTACCTGACAGCTTTCATGATTGAGACATAGCTAAGAGGCAACCTGTCAGTGACGTCTCCGAGCGTGAAGGGTGACTGATGACTGGTGATGGACGAGTGGGCGAGCTCTGAGTTCTGAGTTAAGTGGTGAGCGATAGGCGTGGGGCACTGAGGGAGAGTGGCACATGTCTGTGTCCACACTCATGCTCCTGGGCGAATTGAAGGCATGTCCACTGTGTGCAGGATGTGTCCAGTCGGCAGTGCTCAGCGCTTGTGGGTAAGCCTAACCCACACCGCTCTACATGCGCACGGTGACGTCATTCGTGACATTGTGTTCAGCAGCACTGCATGCCAATGATGGTTGTGTTCGCACCTGATGTTATGTCTTGCGGGGATTGCCTGAATGCATGAGCCAGCTGAATGACACCACCTGCGAGCACAAGTCAGTGCCAACAGTGGGAGAGGGACCTTATGTTGGGTTGCGCAGTGTCAGCAGCATGAAACAAGCCCGAGTCGGTGGCACGGACCCAAGCCAAGCGAGCCACAAGAGATTTGATGAGGCAGGGGAGCTGCAGCGCATGAGATGGCAGCATTGTAGCTCCAATCATCAGTTGCCGGTGCAGACGAGACAAGTGGAAGGCAGCCATAGATGCATGGGTGCTGGAGAGTGAGCGTGCAAGTCAGGCAGGCATGCTGTCACGGCACGCTCAGTGAAGTGTGAGTGCCAGGTGTTGGGCAAGTTGGCAGGTGGGTGCCCAGGTAGCAGCTGCAGAGCAGAGCTGTTTGTGTGGTGTGATGGGGATTGCAGTTCTACTGGATGCAGGGTAGTATTTGCAAGTACAGTAGTGTTTGTCCTCTAGAGGGAATGAATTTTACAGCCTTAAGTTGAGATGGAAGGCTAAAGTCTTGTGCTAGTTAAGAATCTCCTGTGTCTGTTTGAATGATAGTTAGCTGATTAATGTGATACTTATGGTACATCTGATGGGGGTAAGGAGTTCCCAATAATATTGTGTTGCACTACTGGTACACGGCAGAATCATCTCCACTTGTGTAGGAAGCACTAGGTCACCCTTCAAGATCTGTCTCCTTTGCTGGATATGTTGATACGATTCTGGGGCCTTCTTGGAAGGTAGATGGTGAATTCTGTTCTACAGGTGGAGGGAGCTGTTAAAAAGCCTCTGTCATGATGCGAGTTCACTTTGTAAGCTCCCAAGGATGTGTAGTTTTTATGGAATTAATGGAATGGACCCTGTCCGCTTTGAAAGCAAGCGGAATAATGATGTCCACTGGCCTCCGATCGTGTTCCACAGTACTGTGAATGGTTAAATGTAGAAGGCGGATGCTTCAACAGGCTGCGTGAAGGATGTGGATGGCTCCTCGGAGGGTCCACACACTTCGAAATGCTAATATTGTCAATAGGTTACAAAGTGGAGAATGGATCTGGGTAATTGATGTTTCCGCTCAGTCATTTGGTGTCAGAGTGGATCTGTAGCAAGGACTGGCACCATACCGGAGCTCTTCTGGAGATTTATGGTATAAAATCTGTTGGTGGGCAGTACCCCTTGGAACGTGGAGAGGACTGAAGAGTTTGTGAAGTGTTTAAGGGACAACTAGGGAAGGACACGGGTACGGGTCAACCCAGCAGGTTTTCGGGTCGGGTCGGCCTGGGTACGGGTACGGGTTTCAATTTTAGTGGACCCAAAACCCACGGGTACACCGTGGGTCTGCAAATATTGATTTTATTATTGAATTTAACCTATTTTAAGGCAGCTGGACATGGCTACCAGCAATCAATGGTACTCCCAAGCTTTCGTTAAGCACCCAATGCATTTAAAAACCTCAATTAGTGAAAATATTTCATGTTTTGAAGGTGTTGAACCTTCTCGGCAGGCTTCGGCCAGCGTGATCCGATCAATTCAGACAACCCGTGGACAACCCGTGGACCTGCGGGTTCGGGTTCGGGTTTTCCAGGTTCAGGTCTGGGTTGACTGATTTATACCCAAACCCATACCCATGTCCATCCCTAGGGACAACACCTCTGGGGTTTTATTCTTGTTCAGAATGGAGGATGAGTAAAGAAGAGAGCCCCTGGTGACCAGTGAACTCTATAGATTGGCAGGTTCCTACTATTCTGCTCTAGTCTAGGACTGCAGCAGAAAGTGGGGGAGTTCGGAGATACTTTCTCCAGATACAATGGGTGGTATTTATACTGTTTCTAAAAGTCCATGTGATTTTCCCTTATTCTGACACCTCCATTCATCTTTCCGATGATCGGGAGCAGGTCCCCCTCTTCCCATCCCCTTCCTAGTCATGCGGAGTCATCGTATGAGCTTGCAGACTGAGTTCTTAGTAGGCGGAATGACTCTGCAAGCCAGCAGACTGCATAAATCTTCATCAGACAGGTCGGAGACAGTCGCGGAATGTGTTTCTTGTAGATGGAGTGACTCTGCGAGCATGCAGACTGTGTAATTACTGGATGGACTTAGTCTTAGAAGGTTGCAGACTGAGGCAGAGCAACTCTGGAGCCAGTGGACAGTGTAATTCTTGGCCAGACTTGGTCGTAGCCGATCACAGAGCATGGCAGAGTGATTCTGGTGCCAGCGGACAGTGTAATTCTTGGTCGGACTTGGTCGTGGACGGTTGTGGAGTGTGGTGGAGTGATCCTAGAGCCAGCAGACGGTGTAATTCTTGGTCGGACTTGGTCATAGACAGTTGCAAAGCATGGCAGAGTGACTCTGGAGCCAGCGGAGTGTGTAATTCTTGGTCAGACTTGGTTGTAGATGGTCGTGGAGTGTGGCAGAGTGACTCTGAAGCCAGCGGACAGTGTAATTCTTGGTCGTAGACCATTGCAGAGTGTGGCAGAGTGATTCTGGTGCCAGCGGACAGTGTAATTCTTGGTTGGAGTTGGTCATAGACAGTCGTGGAGCATGGCAGAGTGATCCTGGAGCCAGCGGACAGTGTAATTCTTGGTTGGACTTGGTCGCAGAGCGTGGCGGAGTGACTCTGAAGCCAGCGGACAGTGTAATTCTTGGTCAGACTTGGTCATAGACGATTGCAGAGTGTGGCAGAGTGACTCTGGAGCCAGCGGAGCGTGTAGGATCGTAGACGGTCAGCGGACTGTGATCTTGTGCGTAGGACCTTGCAAAATGAGACTGTGTGGCAGACTAAGTGTTGGTGTTTTGTGTATGTTTGCAACGGTGGGCAAACATAGTGCAGCCTCACAGCGGCGCGATTGGGCTGAGTACATGCATGGGTGATGTGGTGAGTCTGCTCAGAGGGATGTAGCACCTACAAGTGAGAGGCTCCAGGTTGTGTTGTACAGTGTGTCATGGTTGAAGACATTATCTAGTATATATACTCCCAGCCAGTGTGTCAAACCAAGTTTGACATTGCTCCCCTTTGGAGATGCATGGCTGGGTGCATTACATAATTCCTTACATAATGTCAAACTCACAGCTGGCAGGTTCAAACCCTGAAGATGCATGGTTTGGTGCTTTTCTCCTGAGGCAAAAGCATGTGACTGGGGAATCACACAAATAAATCCAAATGGGACCCTGTTATATCCATGCAACTCGGAGTTCCATTTGGAGTTCCGATCGCACTTACTTCAGAATTTCCGAGGGGGACTTCTATTCATCACAAGGGATATGATGCGGTGAGGGATTACTAAGTGTATCCCTCTTACTCATATCCCCTTATTTCACTCTCAGAGTCCATCCGACATTCACTAATTGTCCACAGACTTATACTTACTCAAGATGTCTTGACGACTTATTGTCTATGGACTTATACTTACTCATCGTTCACAAGATGTCTTGACGACTTATTGTCCATGGACTTATACTTACTAATCCTTCACAGGATTGTCTTGACAACTTAATTGTCCACGGACTTATACTTACTAATCTTTCACATCTTATTGTCTTTCACTAAACAATTAGCTTACTAGTATTTAAGCTAAGTAGTTTAGCCTCTGTTCTTCAGTTTGATAATTGTATATGTTATTGTGTTCTCCCTTCCCAACGCAACCTGAGTCGGACTTTCTGATCTATGAGATATTCCGTGCCTCCTGTGGCCCTCCTGCATCCTTACTCGTCCTCCTGTTCTTATCTCTGGACTTTGACTCTCCTTGGTTGCAAGCCGGGTAGTCACACACTCTTGTTTGTAGTGCTTGCGAGAACGACCTTCTGACCTTTCATAAATTCCATGACATCTCTGAACTCTTGCCTTCGGACTTTCTCGGCAACTCCGGTTCCCTCGGCTCAGCACTTAACAGTATTATCAAACTCAACTATCTGGGCTTGCATGGCTGATCAGTTTAACCCCTACAACCCTGCATCTGTCATGCCGGGCACGCCTGGTGTATCCCAATCACTTGCTGGCAATAATCTCCCAGGACTTCACCACGGACGATGATAAAATCATTTATCTTATGTCATATCTCCAAGGCACTGCCCTAGATTGGTTTGAACCCCAGCTCTTCAACCCCGACCCAAACACTGTACCTGCTTGGGACAGCAATTTCCCTCAGTTCCTTCAAGAGCTGCAGGACAATTTTTGGTTGCATGATCCTGTTGGAGATGCCAAGGACCAGCTTCGGAATCTCCGAATGAAGTCCACGGACTGTATCACCACCTACACTGTCGAATTCAATAAGCTTTCAGCTTATACCGGTTGGGGAATGACAGCCCTTCATTTCCAATACTACGAAGGATTGCCAAGGAGAATTAAGGATCTCCTTGTCAAGATGGAGTATCTGAATACTCTTTTCGGTCTTCGGGCCGCAGCTCAACGGGTTGATACTCGCTATTGGAAGCGAGAATCTGAGAAGAAATGCGAGCCGACCGGTACTCACGGAAATCCCGAGTCTTCTTCGACTTCCACCTCTTTCAACCAGAAGGGTGGTAATATGAAGAAAATACATAAACCTCAGCATCCTTCCACTTCCACCATGTCACAGTCTTCAGGAACTCTGAGAACTCCGAAACCCTACACCGACAAACTGGATAAGAGTGGACAGCTCAAGGAAGCTGAGAGGGAGCGTCGCAAGAAGTTCAACCTCTGCATGTATTGTGGAGGCAGCGGTCATTCCGCTGTGGAGTGTAATAAAAAGAAGCCCAATGCTCCAGGCAGGGCTTCTAAAGCGGAAACTCCAAAGAACTCCAACACTGCTACCACGGAGTCAAAAAAATAGTCAGCAGCTCTGAAACCTCCGCGCACAATCAGAGCTGTGTTGACACTAGTGTGCTCCCCAAGGTCTTCCTCAATGTGTCCTCCTTTCATCTAATGCCTTATACCTCGACCTTTATGCCGCACCTCCTGACTCACTCGGAGATTCCTTCGGAAACTCCGAAACGTATTCAACTACGAACTTTATGATTCCTTCATCCCTCGCTGCAAGGTTCAATATCTGCCTTCGGACACTGTCGATTCCGGATCTTCAAATTGTTTCATATCTCCTAATATTTGTGAAATGAATGGTTTTGCTCCTTACTCAATATCTCCAATAAGGCTTTGATACCTCAATGGCACATCCTCCATAATTAATTGGCAAATCCGCCTTCCAATCCGATTTTCCACTGAAGACATCCAAATATTAGAATTGTACATCACCGTCTGGATGCCCCTAGTGACCTGGTTCTTGGATTCAACTGGCTCCACCGCTTCAATCCATTGATTGACTGGTCGGCAGGCCTAATATCTTTCTGCTCCTCCAACACCATCGGGGTATCAATGTCGACACCTCAGACTATACAGTCTAATTCTGTTCTGGTTAATTCCTCTACGGAAGGACCTTCAGAAACTCCGAAGCCCATCCCGGAATCTCCGACATCGTCTCTCGGTTCTGATCCTTCTATGGATACTCATTCTCCTCTGGCTTCTCTGAAGCCATTCGGTTCTCCTCCCCACATATCCCTGGTTTCTGCTGCTGCCTACTCTGCTATTATTGCGCAGAAAGGCACCACTCAATATACACTTTGCACTTGTCCTAGAAGCGACATATCTGGTCATTTAACTTCCTTGGACAGAGATCTTTCGGATATTCCGACCGAGTATCAAGACTTTGCCGATGTTTTTTCGGAGTCCGAAGCCTACAATCTACCTCCACATCGTGAATACGACCTCCAAATTGACACCAAGGAGGGTGAAATACCACCTATTGGTCACATATATTCTCTATCCCAAGCTGAACTATCAGCGCTCCGAGAATTCATCGATAAGAATTTAAAGGCCAACTTAATCTACCCCTCGAAATCAACTCACGGAGCTCCGATACTTTTCGCGAAGAAGAAGGATGGCTCTCTTCAGCTTTGCGTCGACTACCGTGGTCTTAACCGAATCACCAAGAAAGATCAGTATCTGCTTCCACTAATTTCGGACTTACTATATGCTCCGAGCAAGGCTCGCATCTATACAAAACTCGATCTCTGACATGCTTACCACCTTCTCTGAATTAAAGAAGGTGATGAGCCCAAAACTGCTTTTCACACTCGCTACGGGTCTTATGATTGGAGAGTGGTTCCTGAAGGCCTTACCAATGCCCCTGCAGCATTTCAACATTTTCTCAACACCATCTTCTCAGACCTCCTTGACGTCTGCGTTGTAGTCTACTTGGATGACAGCCTCATATACTCCGAAGATGAATCAAAACATACCGAGCATGTCTGAGAAGTACTTTGGAGACTCCAAGCGTCTGGACTTTTCTGCAAACTCCCAAAATGTGAATTCAGCATCACCACTTGCGAACACCTTGGATACATTCTCTCCCCCGACGGCTTCCGAATGGCCCCCGAAAAAATCGCTGCAGTAACCCAGTGGCCTATTCCTCGCAAAGTGAAGGATATTCAATCCTTCCTAGGCTTCTGAAACTTCTATCAGTGTTTTATCTGGAACTATTCGGATATTACTATCCCACTCACTCGGCTTACCTGATCCAACGTGAAATGGAACTGGTCTGAAAACTGTCAATCAGCCTTTGACGGTCTGAAGACTGCATTCTCGGAAGCTCCGATACTTCACGACTGGGTTCCCGACTGTCAAATTACTGTGGAAGTAGACGCCTCTGACTATGCTATCGCCGCTATTCTTTCGATTATTGGTGATGACGGCGACATTCATCCTGTGGCATTCCAAAGTCAACTACGACATCCACAATAAAGAGCTACTCGTGATTTTTAATGCCTTTCAACATTGGCAACATTATCTCAAAGGCTCAGCATTTACGGTGGACGTCGTTACTGATCACAAGAACTTGGAGTACTTTGCCACTACCAAAGTGCTTACTCGTCGTCAAGTTCGGTGGTCCAAGTATCTTTGCTGTTTCAATATGGTTATTCGTTTCTGCCTGGGCAGGCTCGGCGGAAAACCCGATGCCTTAACTAGACGATGGGATGTCTACCCTAAAGAGGGGGATAAGGCCAATGGCCAAGTCAACCCTCATAATTTTCGTCCTGTTTTCACTCAAGATCAGCTTTCAGCGTTGCTTCGCGCCACTTATCTCGAGGACATTTGTCTTCAAGCTACGGTTGTTATGGATGTAGACAAATTTCATTCAGACATCCAAAGCCACCTCCGAGATGATCCTTCGGCCTTACTCGGAATTTCCGCAGCAACTTCTGGCAACTCCCCTTGTTGGACTATTGATGACACTGGCCTACTTCGCCATGACGAGTGCATCTATGTTCCTCTCCTCAACGGAAACTCCGAGGAACTCCGAGTTCGGGTTCTTCAACACTGTCATGATCACATCCTGGCTGGTCATTTCTGTCAGAACTAGAGTGCTGTTTTTAAGTCCGGTTTATAAACATGTTTATAAACACCGATTTATAAACCGGTTTTTAAATGGTTCAGCCCAAAGTGCCGGTTTTTAATTCTATCCAGTCACGCACCAGAGATCTCCGAGGGAAAAAGATTCTTCGTCAAATCTTTGTCGTCCTCCGACTCCTCAACCAACTCAACTCCTCTGGACTACCTGTGCTTCTCAGAATGTCTGGCTCGGGAGTCACGTACTATCAGGAGCTGAAGGACCTTCTGCACCTTCTCAAACACCTACCAGACACCATCCCAATCGGGAAGGATCACAACTTCAAAGGATTCACTGTCGATGGGAATTTGGGAAAGCTGCAGACGAGTTAGGCTGCATTAAAACAGTTGTCAGCCATGCGATCGGGAGGTCTTTTGGCCTGCGTTTTCTGTGATCTACTTGCAGACAAGCCCATCTCAGGTGCGAATGAGATCGGAAGTCTTGCTGAATGGTCGGAATGCGCGGTAGGGTGCACGGATAACAGGAAGAAAGCAGCTGGGAGCACGAATTGGGAAGGGGAAGTAGGTACACTCGAATTTCAGTGATTTCAGCGCATGTGTTTATAAACATGGTTTATAAACGGAAATTTAAAAACTGTTTATAATTACCCGGGGAATTATAAACAGCACCCTAGTCAGAACCGCACTCTTCAGCTCGTTCAACGTGAATATACTTGGCCAGAGGTCCGAACCTTTGTCCAAACATATTGCCAATCTTGTGTCTTGTGCAAGCACAACAAGCAGCCTCGACACAAACCTTATGGGTTACTCAAGCCCTTACCTGTTCCACTTCGCCCCTCGCATTCTATCTCCATGTACTTCATCGAGGAACTTCCAAATTCCAACGGTTACAACAGCATTCTAGTCATCATTGATTGTGCTTCAAAACAAGGAATTTTTATTCCTTGCAACACAAAGATAACCTCTTCGGACCTCACTCGGTTTTTCCTTATTCATGTTTTCTCTAAGCATGGAGTCCCTTGGCACGTCACTTCGGATCGGGGATCCGAATTCGTTTCTGCATTCTTTTGGTCCTTGGGTCAACTCTTGAGTATGGAATTGCACTTCACTTCGGGGTATCACCCAGAGGCCAACAGACAAACTGAACGTGCCAACCAGACTTTGGAACAATATATTTGCATGTACACTTCCTATCAACAAGACGACTGGGATTGTCTTCTCCCTCTGGCCAAATTCGCTTACAACAATGCTCCGAATGCTTCCACCGGAGTTACACCGTTTTTCACGAACAAGGGATATCATCCTTCTTTAACCATTCATCCGGAATGTGATGTGGCCAACACTTATGCTAAGGATTTCGCTGTCGACCTTCATGGACTTCACGAGTTTCTCTGAGAGCAAATTACTGATGCTCAGAAGAGATACAAGGCCACTGCTGACACTCATCGAAACCCTTTACCAGAATTCAAAATCGGTGATCAAGTCTTTGTTTCTGCAAAGCACATTCGGACAACCCGACCAACTCCGAAGTTTTCCGAGCAGACCCTAGGTCCCTACGAAATTATAGCCCATCCCAGTTCCAATTCTTATACACTTCGGCTTCCGAAGCAACTCTGAGGCATTCATCCGGTTTTTCATGTCTCTCAACTTGAACCGCACACTCTGAACCCTTTTCCCAGTCGCATCGAGGAACCTCCAGGTGCAGTTGAAGTGGTGGACGGAGAAGAGCACTTTGAGATCAAAGAAATTGTTGACTCAAAGTTAGATCGGAGATACCAAGTGAAACTCCGATACTTGGTTGAATGGCTTGGTTATGAAGAAACCAATGAACAGTTCACCTGGATGGGAGCTGACGACGTTCATGCAGATGAACTTGTCAAAAGCTTTCACAAGTGCTATCCCAGAAAGCCAGGCCCTGAATATTAATTCGGATTTCCTTCGGGAACTCCGAACTTTGTGTTCATCACAACCCATTCAAAATTACAAAATATTCTATGGATACATCTATGGACAATTCGACTTTTTTCTTCTTACTTGACCTCCCTCTCCTTGCCTTTGGACTTGGCCGATTTTCTCTTCTTTGGCTTTTCCTGCTCCTTGTCTTCTGACTCCGAGACCTCAAACTCCATACTGGGGTCAAAGGCTGAAATCTACCCCACAAGCAGCTCGTTCTGCTTCTCCAACCTCCTCACCAGCTTCTTCAACTCCGAGTTTTCCGCCACGACAGCCTTTCAGAATTCCCAACAGGATTCAACTGAGATGGCTGCATGGTGCAGTGGTTAATGCTGCTGTCTCTCCTTACAAAATACCCAAGGTTGTAGGTTCAAACCCAGTGGTGGGATGTTTTTGGTTCACTATTGAGCTTTTGGACTTTCTCACACATTTTTACGCTTACCTATCTGATGCACTACAGTTCTTATATTTTTCTTTCTATGTACTGCCAACATGACATGCAAGACCCGAGTCTTTGGCCATTTCGGACTACACTGGGGATCGAGCTGACAGTGGCCTGGGCCCCCACTTGTCAATGTCTTGCAGGGGACATGCTCTCCCTATTCTGTCTTTGCATAGCTCCCGGTTGGTTCAACTGACAGAGGTTTCGCTCTAACCGAGGCTTTCACCACGGACTCTTACATACACAGTTTTGACACACCATTTTTGTTTGTTTGTTTGTAGGGGGATCACTCCTTGCCTGCCGTCACATATATACCACCTTCTGGGTTTCCTCGCACAATTCCGAGTCCCTCTTTACACATCTGAGCTGAGTTACATATTTTATTTGCCTTACTGGTTGTTCTACACCTAGTTCTATTCTTATCCACTTGAAATTGTGATTCTGCTGCACACCTCGACACCATCAGCCAGTACAACCTAGACACCACTTGGTCCCCCTCTGGACCACCCTTTTCTTCTTCAGCAGTCAGGGATCTGAGTCACCCACAAGTTAACTTGTGCTATGCCTTAGTGATAATGACGACTCTGCCTGTGCTCCATAGCACCCAAAATGATGAACCGCTTCCCTTCTGTTAGAATGTTGAATCATGGTCCAGCAACCACTTATAAAAACTAAAACAGTGCAAGAGTTGGAGGGAGGCCATTCAATCGGTGGGTCGTAGCTTCAATTACAGTGCATCTCACTGTTTATAATAAATTTCAATTGTACCAAACACCTCACTAAGTGTATGTAGAGCACAGTTCCCCAGTTTCATGCACTCATTGTGCCGACAGAGGCCACTGACAAAGCCACTATGGGTATGAAGATATGAGTTGCCTCTCTCCATTCCAGTCAAGGCCTGCTCCACACGAATGCACAGACAGTGCAACAATGGTGGGCATTGCATCGAGTTTGAAGGGGACAATATGTCATCAGATTCACGGGATTCAACCCACTAATATGGCTGCATGGTGCAGTTTTCTCCTTACAAAATACCCAAGGTCATAGGTTCAAACCCAGTGGTGGGATGTTTTTGGTTGCCCCACCCTTGAACACTGTTTAAACCTTGCCGAAGCAGAGTAGATCAGTGATTAATCGGTGATGAACCAGTGTTCAAATTTTCTTGGGTGTTCTTCCTATCATTCATGCCAGGCAATGGTCAGCACCCTGCTCAACCAAATCAGTGCTCAAACCTGATTTTCGGTCAAGACTGGAATTGCTTAATCAAACCTCATATGGTTACTGCTGTAGTTCCCCTTGATTGACCTCGAGCACAGACTTTGGTGGGTGGACCTGTGCAAACCCTTGCCAGCATGAGCGAGTCTACTCTATCTAGTCCAGCCCTATCCAGGCCAGCTTAGATCTAGTAACTCTTGGTTTGATTCTTTAAGCTGGCTTGCGGCCATCTATAGTCTAAGTACACTATCCCAGGGAGGATATGTACTCTAGGGATATTGTATTTGATAAACAAAGTACTCCTCAGTCACCATAGGGTAGGTACTCATTATACTAAATATACCTGATAAACAAAATACTGAGTTATACATGAGTAAGGTAGACTAGAATAAAAAATAGAAAGGAAATGTACCTCCTCAGTCACCATAGGGTAGGTACTGAGGAGGGGAAATAATGGAACAACACTATAAGTAGGGTGGGGATCTAGGAAGCAAGATGTAAAATAAGAAGTAAGGTGTGCTCTCTCATGGGGTGTAACTCCATCAGTCTTGTCTAGATGATAGGCCTTAAGATTGAAAAGCTGCAAAAATGCGATTTTCATGCATGTGCAGATGCACCCTTATCGCCACCAATAACAGCACCTGAACAATTTATGTGTTGCTTAAATTACTTAATATATCTGCAATTCTCTTCATGTCCAAAAGCTGCACATTCTTAGTGGAAGACAGAAGGATAATGACAAATCTGTTGCATCAGACCAAATAGCAGATCTCAGTGAGATCCTCTCACCCTCTTTATAGAATCATGTGTGTCTGTCTGAAGCCTTTCATCTTCACTTCATTACTAGGGTCATTCACGATAGTCATTTTTCTCTCCTTTTTGTCTTCCTTTTCATTTTCCTTTTTCCGAGAGTAAACAAAGTAGGAAACTCAAAAGGAAGTCAAAAGGGCCCTTTTTGAAAAATGCCAAATGATTTTCCTTTTGGTTTTCCTTTTTCAGGCCCTATTTCAACTTTGCCTTATTTCTTGCTCAGATGGATAGTGCTGATGTACTCATATACCCTACGTCGGGTTCAGAATTCCCTTTGTCCAGGTGATTATTTAATTATATGATAATTCAACACCACTTTTCCTTTTGGCCTTCCTTTTTGCAAATTTTGGAGACCACCCATTCACAATAGTCGTTTAGTCCCTTTTTGCATTCCTTTTTTTACTTCCTTTTGGCAAAAAGGAAGGAAAAAGGATAGCAACAAGCAGCTCAAAAATGGCTACTACGAACAACGCTACTGGCAAAGAGGATGTCACTTGTATCGTTTATTGAACCTCGGGCTGACGCGGTGAGCCAGATGGGAATGGAGATTCGTAGAGTTCAACATGGAGAAGAAGATAGATCCAAGAAGAGTACCACTGGCACATGCATACACTAGCAGTATAGATAATTATTTCGAAATCACGGCGCTACTTTTGACTCCCAAGTTGGCAAAAGCGGTTTCCATCTCGTGCCTCAACTGGCCCCCGATGGTCGCAGCGCCGCCAGATTTGTCTGTGTATACACGAAGGCCAAGGAATATCGTGTCGTCCTCAGAAACTTCTGGCTCCGGCGTAGTAGCTTCCGTCGGAGGGAAAGGCGAGACTATGACGGGTGCGACAACAAAAGGGACTGACGCAGCGTCAGCAGGCTTCACTTCCGTGTCGGCTGGCTGGGTTTCGTCGATCTTGGATGCAGCCACGGCGGTGACTATGCCCGGAGCTACTGCCACCTCCTTGTCGTCAGAGGCGCTGGCGGCCGGGGCGACTTCCAAGGGCTTTTCGTTCATGGCGTCGCTGGTGGTGACGGTCTTCGTGCTGTCCGAGGAAATGGTCGTGACTGTGGTAGTAGTCGTCGTGGTCGTGGTCACAACAGGCGGCGGGGGATTCGCCTTCAGTGCTGCTGCTTCGGCTTCCTTCTTTTGGGCCTCCGCCTTCTCGATGGCCTTCTTCTCCATGTCTACGAAATTCAGGCCGGCAAGTGTTTCCACTGGGATGACCAGGTTTTTAGCCTGTGATCTGCCGAGATACGGCAGTGTGAGTATAATAAGCATTGGATTTATCGAGGACATACTCAGCTTTGAAGTCTGTAATAATTTCAATTGTCAGGAAGGTTCGTTGGGGAAGAAAGGACATGCGAACTTGAAGCGATAGATTGACTCTGAGCTCTGGCTGTGAGAACCCTGGACAATTTACGCTGATCCCAATTATCAACCGCATTCTCATAGTAGTTCTATCGACAAGGTTGATCAAACGTTAGTGGGAAATGACAACATAAGAACAGGTAGACACACTTTTTCACGGCGGTTGCTACGATCCAGGCGCACCTGCATTTTACAAGTTGAGTGATATTCTCACTAAAATAAAAAATGCGCACATGCACGACATAGTCTCCTGCGTCAAGGTTGAGCTCAAGATTCACACTGCGCGAATAGAAACGCGGCTGAGATGACATAGCGAGGGGGTCCGTTTGTCCTCTCTTGAAAAGAAGAAAGTCAAAGGACCAATACGACCGGCCGGAGATGTCGTTGAAGTAACGTGAGTCGAGCTGAGAAAGGACGATGATGGTGAATGAGGGCTTTGGGAGTGTGATGGTGACTGAGACACGGCCTCAGTCGCGACCAAGCTAATCGAGACGAGAACGTACAGCAGACATCTCCAAAGGTCCATGCGGAGGGGAGTGGTCTGGTCGTTACACGAAGCCATTGTGAGGAGGTGATCCAGTTGGAGTCGAAGAGGAGAGTCTAGATCACACTTCAGAGTCACTTAGTGAATAGCAAGCACATCTAGACTTACTCGGTCGATTTGGTCCCAGCAATCTAAGAAGTCGGAGTCTGCATCGTATGCGTCAAGCCCTATGCATAAAAACCTACGGCGGACTCACACTCCATTACAAACTCCCCATCATCGCCGAAAACATGCCCGAGCATCGGCAAGATATCCAGCGACTCCGCATTCCACTCTTTCGAACCATCCGACCAGGGTCCGGTCCACTCGGATTTCCCCCACGGATTCCGGATGACGATGAATCGCTTCCCTTTCGCCTCGACTGCGCGCAGAACAGAGTACGCATGATTGCCAATCAGCCCGAAGATCTTGGCCTCGTAGTCGCCGCTGCGGCTGCCGTCGAGCCCCTGGAACGAGCACCCGAAAAGCCGGTCTTTGTTGGCTTTCAGCAGCTCCTCATTCCAGAATTTTTCGATATCAAGAATATCCTGTCGCTCTGTGAGTATTGTGGCCGAGGCAGCGTTACTATAATCGGACTGACTTTTGTCTGGATATAACTCGAGACTCCGCTGAAGCGAAGTTCGTGAGAACGGCCGACGATGAATATGTATTCACTGACCCAGTTAGATCCTCTATATCAAACGAAAGTCAGTGCATGATAGAAATTGAAAAACATTACGTACCGACTCCCTCGCAAGCGTATCCCCCGCTCAATGACGCGTAGTCGCCGTGCATCTTTGCATAAGCCTGGAGATTGGACTCGTCAGACAAATACTTATGACAAATTCAGGGAACAGCGGACCTTCTCGATCAACGGCACCCATGTTTCACCATCCGTTCCAGATTTCGCAAAGTAGAGTGTTTGACTTCCCTTGCGAGCTGACCGATTATAGTGGTCTTTGTCATTGTGGTATAGACTCTTCTCCGCAGCGCTGAGCTCCTCAAATTTGGGGATGGAGGTATAAAGCAGGCTTGGGGTATAAGGTTAGCAGAAATTGAATGGTGGTCGTGCATTCCACTTGCTCGTCAATTATCACATGAACCCAATGATCGTCTGCTTTTCGAATAAATAATTTGAGGGAAGATAGGATATATCAAGGACTCGCCTTTGTAGAAGATGAATCCGTAAATCCCCACTTCCTCATCACGCTAAAAGGCAATCATAACATCATTTTTCGGCGTGCTGGAATCAGCTTACCGCGACACAAAACTTTTCGACCAGTCCTTCCGCGGTTGACATTGTAGCCAAAGCGGAGAGGAACCAACAATCTCCGATTGCACCTTGAACGATGTCATTGCTGCTTGCTCCGTCCACAAAAAACTGGGGCTTCTCGAAAATCTGAGTGACGCGCCGTACATCGGAAGGAGAGTAGTATTCGTCGATGGGAGACAATCCATTCAAACATCTGTCAATGAGCTGTTAGATTTCCTTGAGATCTGGAAGAAGGACATACGCTGCCCTGTCATTTTCAAGGTCAAACTCGATATCCCTGTCCGTTCATGACGTCAGAACTAGTTCAATTCCGGACACCAAAGATGACAGACCGAAACTTCCGGTTCTTGT